>DWQW01013800.1:0-10048 GCA_018249695.1 Heliconius erato demophoon | reverse complement strand
TATGAAATTATCTAGTTTAATAAATGAATAATAATTTGAGAGAAAAAAAACTTAATTTCTTTAATTAAAAGTATATTTTTTTGCTTCGTTTAGTAAACTGGCTCTTTCATGCCACCTCTCCCCTACAACGTGAAGATGATTGAATTTCGATTTTTTTAAATTTTAAATATTTAAAAAAAAGGTCGACGCATAGGCATCATACATAAGTATATAAGTTTGTCAGGATTTTTATATGAAATACCTACCAATCTTCACTATCGTGATTTTTTCCTCTATTTTTATTGTAGTTCTTACTTCGTGCCAAATTTCATAAAAAAATGCTAAATCGATGCATAAACGCTCATATCATTTACCAAATACAAGATAACTTATCTAAGTTTAGTTTAGTACAAAGAAAGTAAATAAATAATAGCACTACAAGAATTGGCGTTATTATGTGATAATCAAGCGATTATCTTTATGTCATATATAACGGCTTTGTTATTGATTTTTTTAAGTCTTAGGAATTGCTTTTTGTATAAATAGAATTAAAATATTTTAAACTTCTTAAGCCAATTTTAATGTATTGTAGAATATAGAATACTATTATACCCATCGATAAAAACAATACATACTAATTTTATGTAATTAAAAAGCTTTAAAATTCAATTCTAGGAAGGGTATAAAATCACGTTCAAGAAAAGAAAGACCTTTTAGCCATTAAAGCCACAATAAGTTTAAAATTAAAAGCAAGACTGCTGTAAAGTGGGTTGCAATTGGAGTCGAATTCGCGCAATACAAGTACTTCTTTATTTCCGAAACAATAATTAGAATTCAAATGTGAAACGCGGGTTAATTCCTTATGAATTACAAGGAAAAGGCATTTTTTTGTCTTTTGTTTGTCTCTTAAACAAAAAATAAGCAACTGGAAAGTAACGTAATTTTACATAACTTTTATAATTTTTTTATTGTTAAAAACAACTTACTGTTGTAAAAACATTAGGGAAAACTGTGAAAAATATTTATATTTTTCTTTTTTCTTTTCTTTCTACATTCTTACTAGTGGGAATAGAACCTAAAACTCTCGGGTTTACAACAAATTCTGTGCCGCTGAGCCACTACGGCTATAATTTATGTATTTGATATCTAATCTGTTTTTCTAGACAATATAAATTATAAAACGACCTAGAAAATAAGCTCCGCTTTATATTACCTGTCCTTCCTAAGTTCCTAGTGATTATATCACCAATCAGTCCCGCACCTTATCCCATTAATATTGATTTATGTTCTTAACCGATTTCGGAAGACAGAAACAATATACTGAGGAGTGGATATGTCGCGAAATTGCTAATTTTATAAGGAATTCTAACTGCGAGCAAGAATTATAATCCTAAGTTTAAGTAATTTTTTGTATTGTTGTATTAATTAATGGTTATAATTTTATTCAAATAAATATTTGATATAAAATTTGCTAATAATATATCAGCTTCTTACTGTATCATATAGCAGAGTAGTCAAAGGGAACCTAGTGTAAAGACACTCTATTCCCTATTTTCCGCCGCAATCTGGAGACATTGCGTGTAATGTGGTGGAACTCAATACTGCGTTTTGTCTCGGCATAAGAATGAAGAAATGAAAAAATAAATTTGAATACCAATTTCATTTACTCGGATGGGGATCGAACCCACAACAAATTGCGTTTACAGTCACACACTTGTGCCCTTGCGCCACGACTAGCCTGGGCGGTTTAATAGTTATTATATTAGAAATAAATATTTCATATAAAATTTGCTAACAAAAGTTAAAATTTAACTATTTACGGTATATTATAAATACTTACGGCGTTAGTCGTTAGTTGTCAGGCCACTGAAACCTATTTCGGCTCGCAAATTGAAATGTTTAGTGCGGTTTGCGTACGTGCCGCGTATCGATTCAGATGCGGTATGAAGCAAATGAAATTAGTAGTAATCCGCTTTAGTCTCAATAACGAGTCAACGGAGTATTTCACTAATTCCGTTGAGTGTGGTTCATTTGTGTCTCAAAGAGAACGTACATCAAAGGTATTTATTATTATAATAGGTTATACAAATATACCTATTATAAATATAATTACAATTTTAGTGCGATATTTTTTCCAGAATTCAGCGGAAAATGGGGAACGATGTCTTAACTAGGTTCCCTCTACCAACCGTTCTGTGTGCGGGATATAAATTGAATAATAAAAAATAAAAAAATATTAAAATAAAAAATAAATAAATGTGTGTTTAGTTTACACTTGGCCAATGTTATAAAGCAAAATATGTTCTCAAGAAATAACAAGTTAAAGTATCGTTACAAAAACATTTATTCACATGATACCGTTTGAAGGTTCTATATCTGTATAGAATGTATTACAATGTCTTTTACAACTTTACTTGCGACAAACGACAAAACATAAGATCCAGTTTTATAGGGCTTAGATTGTGTAGTTCAATAAGTTGTTCCCACGTACGTTTGATACGACCTTAGCCTATATTGGCCAATATTTCGAATTAAGAGTATTCCTAATAATGTAGCTACTTGTTAAATATAATTCTTCCTAAATAGGAAAATTTATCGTGTCGTACATAGCATATAAAATAACGTTAGAATGATTCAACATTTTTTCTTAAAAACTTAATAGTAGATGTAATGTTTATTTTAAATCATATTCAGCAACCAGGAATCAGCTTCAGGTAAGCTGTTTGTGTCCCGCACTCAGTACTTCGATCCCCATTTTTCATCATGAAAGAATAGTAAATAGTTTTATGTGACTAAACTCCAGATTATTATTATGATCACAGCGAAGGGTATAAAGTTATGGACTTATGTAGCACGGAGCATACATACATACATACTTATATATAATATATATGTATATGCAGGTATTTAAACTGGTTTTACTTCTAAAACGATTTCGAACATAGGTAAGATTTACTTAATACCTAAATTTAAAAGTGAATATACTATGAACATTTTACATAACTTTTTTTTTATTATAATGATAATAAGATTCATTCTATTTTGTTGTTTACATCAAGTAAAATCCAATCGCGTATATGACTTAGTTATTTCCTTGGAAAATGACAAGACGTTGTACCTAAGCGTGTCGTAAAGTGTGACTTTTATTGCACATAGAGACACGATAGACTCTGCAGGGGCGCGGGCGGCTCTGGCGCGTCGCTATATAACGTTATCCTCCATGCACGCTGGAGCTAAGACACTGCAGGTATTACTAACATATTATTAACTTCAATTCAATCAATAGGAGAGTTTACGCCACGTTACGATGTGAGTTTAATAAATTTATACACTAAGCCGTCTCGGCTCTTGAAATTAATATGAAATTAAATTATTATGTTACCAATTTTGTTTTCCTCATTACTTTATCTATTTAATATAACAGATAGTCCAATTATATAATATTGTGAAAGTATAATATTTCATAGAAACATTTGTTTTATTTTATATTTATCAAGTTATATTTTTTATTTTTGTCTAATTTAACATATGTTCGGTTGCATACGTAATATAACTGCATAATGAGCCCAGCCACAGGTCTTAAATCATTGCAATTATTATTTCTAAACACATACACGTCGACACAATACGTATCTTTTTAACAATAATATAGTATCTATATCTAATATAACATTCCAACAACAACAACAACAATGATATCGTTATAATATCGCTATAGCTCTCACCCAGAACGTGCAAATCCTGCTCGCGATGACAAGAATGCTAGTACATAGTAGCGCTCGCGCGATGTGAAACGATTTATGAAAATAAGTTAAATTACAGCGACGCACATTCCTGAGATGTTCGGCATAATATTTACATGAAGCTATGTTGATATTAAATATTTAAAATGTATATTGACGCTTTAACCAGAAAGTTAATATTCTAAAAATTCACTTTTTCACAAACGTTTTTCAGAGGAATTTTTCATATAGAAAATTGTCTTTATAATATCGGCGAATATTAAAAAATATATTGGAATATTATTATTTCAAATAATGAAATAAAAACAGCACGGACACTGTAGTAGCTTGTAATTGTAAACATATTTAGCATTGCAATAAAAATAATAATTATATTTTAAAGGAAAATCTCTCCTTTAAATTGAAAGCAGTCACAACTGGTCTTGTGTTAAGTTTATTACGCGTCTGTCAAGACGACTAAAATATTTCCTTGGGAAGTGACGCGTCGGTGTTAAGGTGTCGTAAAATGAGACGTTTATTACGTTTGGTAGTGGTTGGACGAGTTTTATACTCAAATTGAAACTAATACTAATATGCACGTATGATGCACAAGTTTTAATGAGGAATATGTGGATAATGTTGAAGTTATTAAAGTTTTCGAAACCACGTGTACGTGCAAGTTTAACTTGTAGGGAACGGAGCTTCTATGCGTCGATTGTATATAATATAAGAATAATGCCGATAGTACCTGGTTTAATTTATTTATTTTGAGTTGAGAATAACTTTCATTTATTTTGGCGTTTAGTACTGCTTCTATTGATCGACATTAAGATTTGAACAAATCATATCTTATCTTTTTAGTCAGTTAATTTTTAAAACATTATATTATTTTTTAAAGCAGCTAAAGCATCGTTAGGGGGAGAATTGATTAGCAAGGCCGATTTAATGTTGTATGTTTTTTTGGTTGGTTGATTTTTTTAAGTCTGATCTGGTTGTAATTGTCTTGTAATTGTTGTAATTATATTTCATATTTTTTATAAAAGATCATAACTTTTGAGATTTAAATAACTACAAAACTTAAGAAAAAATAACAAGACAATGTACATGTGATAAGACATGATTTAAATTGAAGTAACAATTTAGAAGAAAGTCTTAATTTTTGCACATTTTTTCGAAAACGCCTTGAGACCAGTGGGGTTGAAATGAAACAAAACGTCTTTAAAGACAAACTAGTGTTTTTGCTTGCAGAAAAAAAAATATAGTAAGTATTTAACATAAACTCTAGGAAACTATTTATTACTTATGTTCATGTCAGTGTAAAAATATTGCATGAGAGAGTTTTAAAATAAATTTTTGCTTAAAAATATCTTCCTTCAATATCATCAATACATTTGTTCCCGCTTATTCAACCTCTCATCTCGCCCAAACCACCTACTCGTATACATGTTTTTCATTCTTACTGTAATATTCTCACTAGTATTTGTTATTCTGTGTACTTTTTTTACATCCGATCAGCTAAATTGACTTCACATGTTCTACTAAAGGATAGCATCCCAATATAGAATTAATCTTTCAATGTCGTATAAAAGCTTCGGCACCAGCACTGTATCGAGTGTGTCCACAATACAGCTTACTTACTTTCTAGAATACATACTACCTAGAATTATTAAAGTAAAAAAAAGAAAATTGACATTAAATAAAGATTGATAATTGAATCGCAGAAACAATTATTATAAATTTAAAACTTTCAAAGCCGGCAAATGTATAACACTCGCGGTTCCTGGAAATTATAAATTGTATTGAAACAAATAGAAAATATTCAAATATTCAAAATAACATACTCTTTTATATACTATAAACACTAGGGTGGCTTATAGCATATAAGAGAATAGGTTACATTTATAGGGTTACTAAAACTAAATGGGAAATAATATTTTTTTTCATGCAATAATGATTCATCCTATTTAAACATAATAGAAGCCAAAGGGCTCTTCAATACAGAAATAAAAGTATTCTATTTATATTTTAAACTTACATTCCTATAGTATAACCGTTCTTTTACCTTGCCCCTACTAAGGCAACGCGCCGCAGGCTCCAGTTTGTAAGCTTCAAAATCAATTTGCCCTTGTTTACAGAGTACGCTCCGTCAAATAGCGCGCTTGAACCAGTGCCTGTGTCTTGGCTGAGTAGATTGGCGCGTTCGTACTGAAGTGTATATTGTCCTAGCTCATGATATAGGTATATAAGTTTTATTATATTTAGTGAATATAATAAAAAGAAACACGGACGTAGAGTATCACCAAACTTTACTTTCACTTTATATATTTTCAAAGGTGTTAGCTAGTATAGCAAATACAAATCAATGTCTATCTATACCAGTAAGCATAAAAACGAAAAATTGCTACTTTTTTATTTAATTATCTTTACGTTTTTTTTTCAAATAAACTTGCCAAAAATAATAACTTAAGCATGACAGACGACAGACGGAAAAAATTAAAAAGTAAATTAGCAAGTTACAAACAAACAACTCATTTCGTTTACAAATCGAATGCCTCACGCCTACTGACAGAAAATGGAAATGTTGGCGAAATCAATCACAGTTCTACATTTAATACGTACCAAATATTATTACGGTTCGTTCGCGATCAATTGTGTTGACGTTGATAACATTCTATTCTATTTTATTCTATTTCAATGATTATAAAATAATACTTATATTGTAATTTGAAGTGCTCTAAATGAAATTATTTCTATATTTAAAGTAAATATAGTTTAGGTTTCTATCTACTTGCGGTATATATATGTTAACAATTTAAAATATTTGTGTAAGTTTCACGCTGCATTTTGGATAGGAAGAGGGAACTTAGGAATCTAGTGTTAAAACACTGAGGCACCTGTGTTAAGTTAAGGCACGCCATTCCCATTAAGTTACTTCTGTTCACTTTCCGCCAAATAATGGATGGTGTTGGGGAAATTCAACACCGCGTTTTGTCTCGTTACCAGAGTGAAAAATAAAAATTTACAATATTCCATTTCCTTGAGTGAGGATCGAACCCACAACCGCGATTACAGCCAAACACTTGTGCCCCTATCTGCTATGATTTAAACTAATTAAAAAACTTATTATCATTTTATATATCTATATACCTATAAGCGTGTGACTGTAATACAACAGTGTTGGCATCGATTCATACTCGGGGATGAATTATTATTTATATAAGCGCGGTGTTGAGTTCCGTAACTCAACCCAATGCATTACCCCGAAAATTCGGCGAAAAGTAGGGAATAGAGTGTCTTAACACTAGGTTTCCTCCGCCTATCCTTCTGTAGGGGGTAACAGTCATAACTTAAAAAAATCTATGTACAAAGGACTACTTCTACTTCCATAAGAACTTCGATAGAAATATTTTATATAAAGTTTAAGACTAAGCGCTTCTAATATTCTCTCATCTTACAAGAAAGGATTTAAGCTGGTAAGCGGATAACTGTGCAGGAAATAAAATATCTTACAATTTTATTTTGGGTCAATCCTATCATTTTTCACTGCGAAGCTATACCTATGCAATTATTTATATAGTAAATAAAGTAGTAAATATTGTAACAGATAATATAATAACTCGCATTACACCAGCCGCTATTTAATACAATTATATTCTGTCTTATACTTCAATATGATATGAGTTAACTAACAATAATAATATATGATAATTATAGTATACATAATAATAATAATAAAATATAATCAATAATAATTTAGTATTAGAATATAAAGTATAGTACTTTTGTTATTTTTAAGTATAATTATTTGATATAGAGAAATGGAACGTGTCTAAATATAAATTGTAAAAGTGGGTAATTGTATTTTAAAAAGAGTAAAACAAAAGAATGTATCGATTGTATGAAAGACACAAATTTGTAAACCTCCGAATATAAACATAGTGGCATAACTCTCTGTTTTACTCCCGTCCCACTGAAGAACTCTCGCCATCCACCTTCGTCATATTATGTAATAAAATATTGTAAACAGATATAGAGATATACAATTAAAATCTGTCATACAATTAAAATCTGTTATTTTAGAATAACAGATTTTAATTGTATGTTTTCGAATAGAAACGAAGTTTTAATATAAGTGTATGAGGAAAACTAATTGAAAATTGTTTACGCTAAAAGGTTTTAACGAACCTCCGTAATCATTTGTGTTTGCTGTTTGAAATAAGCTCCAGTAAGTCCCTCTCTGCTTCTATTCGAATGTACATATAGGGCTCTACGAGTATGTGATGACTATATCTTATGTTTGTATGTAAATATAAGTTTGTTGTTTGTGTGGAATTAAAATATCAAACTAATTTTAAATTTATGCTTTTGCTATAAAAGGTTTTTTATATATGTTTATGTATTATATCTTTTATTATAAAATGTAATTTAATATCTTTTTTGACGAATTTTTATTTTAAAGACTCAGTTTGGGAATATGGGATCAGTTCTCATTCGGACTAAGCTTGAAATATTTTTATTTCTTTATTCTTATAAAACATTAAGGTCGGAGGAGACATGTAAATTTACTGGAAAGTACAGTAAAGTCAATGGCCAAACGTGTTGAGTTTGAGCGAGGTCCGTGATTCAGTAGTTTTTATATTCGATTCAGCTTATCTATCGGACATCAATTATAGTCAGACAGTCCAAATGTTGTATCATACAGACGTATGGGCTATTCGTGGTGTTACGAATAGTCTTTGTAAATAAATAAGTTTTAGATGTATATAGCAATCGTCCCTTCAAAGAAAATGACTCAAAGCGGAATTCGAAAACAGGACAGGTACTTACCTTAATAAAAAATAAGAAAATCTTTAAAAGAGAAACGATAAAAGAGCATGTGTATTTATGAAGTTAACAAAATTAAAGAATGTTTATTTGTGTTTGACAAACAACATCAAACCGGAAATTACTTTGCAGGATTATGGTCCTAAAGGCGCTGTTCATGCAGTAGTCGCTTCAGTACAACTAGCTCATGGCTCGTAGCGCTACGACTGAAATGGTAATAAGACTTCGGTCTCGCTATAATTGGCATGCACATTTTATACTTTCAATTGCGGGAGGTCTTATACCTTAATAACGCTTTATAAAGATTTCACTGTTTTATATATTATTTTCCGATTTATGATAGTAATATATTACTATTATTAATTATTTCAAAACTCGATTAATTGTCGATTCTAGATAAACTAATTTGTTCTAGAATTGTATTTGTCCTGAGAATTTGATATAGTGTGTACATTATTTTAATATTTTATAGATTTTATTCTTTTAATAAGCAACGAGTGTGAGTCAGACTCGCCTACCGAGGGTTTCTTATTCAATTTCATAACATTAGAATTGCAGAATACCAGAATTGCAGTTGACAAATTATAGTTAGCGGGAGGCGGGTGATTCACAAACTTATATGTAAGAAGTGACAATAATAAGTTTGTAATAGTTTTTATTTATTATTTTTGATGAAGAAAAGACGGAATGTAAGATCAGTGTAAATAGATAGAAGATATTAGAACAAGTGATTGAAGTGGTAGTGGTATACTTGGGAAGTATGTTCAGTAGAGATGCAAGATACGAGATGGATGTGGAAAGGCGCTATTGCTGCCGGTAACAGGGTTAACGGAGCCTTTACTGCATTGATGAGACGTGGAGATCCGATCTCTTCGGAGTCAGCTTAGCTGATCGAATGTGCAATGAAGAGGTACACAGAATTGCAGATACTAGCGAGGATTTCATGGTGTGAATGAAGAAGAACGTGCTCAGCTAGTTTTGGCACGTCGAATAAAAGAGTGATGAAAGAATGGTAAAAAAGATTTATGATGGAAAAGTGAGTGGTAAGAGAGGTAGGGGAAGACCTTGGTTGACCTTGTTCGAAAACACAGTATCAAAGATACTGGAGGAAGGTCACGTAAAAAGCATGAAGACCCCCCGGAGGAGGTGTAGGAAGAGGTTGATGGTAGTGAACGACGCGAAAGAGGTATGTAGAGACCGTAGCGTTTGGCGCTCCGTTCTCTCTGACAACCCCGCTAGGGATACAGCGTGAAGCTTGTTAGTTAATAGTTTTTATATATAATATAGATATAAATTGCCGTTTTTTATTTTTTTACTTTATTTTTATTTAAAATTTTAGCCTCATTTCATAATATCTCTACTGTCTACAGTCGGCCTTGTACTTATACAGGAAACATCCTACAGGTAAAAACAAATACAGTATTGGCAAAAAAGATTGATTTCGTTTGAGTAAAAACTCATGCAGAGTGAAAAGTTAAAGAGATACTCAGTAAGCGGCTTACATAAAAGAGACAAAATTTTCT
>DWQW01013799.1:0-10049 GCA_018249695.1 Heliconius erato demophoon | reverse complement strand
TAAGTGCGGGAAACACCGTAAACCCAAAAAAAAAAGGTGTATATTGATTGATTTGGTATCAAGAATCATTGATAAATGATGACTCACTCAACATTTCTGGCTTCTAAAGAAACATTATGTATACATATATATTTGAAACCAATAAATATCTACAATACTTAAAAAAAATGAAAAATTTAAAAAGAAGAAAATATAACCTTAATTTTACAAACAAACCTTCCTACAAAGTCACAAACAATCTCGCAAACCCGAAAGTAAAAAAAAAAAAACTTCTTCATTCCACCACGGTGGTGGCGAGACGAGAAAAAAAATCACAGAATAAAGAAAATAATCTTAACTATAATAATATGTTTAATAATATAATAACATGGCACGTGAGAAAGTACTAACAACTCTTATCTAGCTAGTATCTACGATTTCAATGGTTTCGATGAAGAAAATTTTTATACGAATCAAGGCACAGATCTGTGTTCTCACAGCACAATTCTCTGATTATTATTGTCGGAGATTAACCGTTTTGGACGCGAATTACTATTGTTTTACATTACACCTAGTCATGTACAACATTTTTATGTATAGAAGATAATAATATATTTTATTTTCTAACGTTTTTTTTGTTCTAAAATAAAAGAGTATGGTGGGAATGACTGCGAAACTGATGGTTGTGGGTTCAGAGTCTATTCGAGGAAATGAGTTACTGTCATTTCCATTTGCTTCACCAAATGTCTCAAAAGGTTAAAATAATGTCTCAAAAAATAAGCAGCGTTGTCGTGACATTAGGTTCACTCCGTCTTCTCTGCTAGTCGTAAAAAAGAGAGGCTAAAGCTGCTGCTTGCGCATTATGCAAAATAAGGAAAACATATACGTGACTAAGTTACACGAGGCGGAACCAAACGCTTAACTTTATCCACCAATACCGTATAATATTTAAAATAATTATTAAATAATAATAACATTTCTCTAAATTGCCATCGAATTTACAACCGCATAGTTACAGATAAACAGCTTATTATGTGAAATGAAATCTCGGTAGCCAGACCAACTTTTATAGTTTTCTATGAGATTAAAATAAACTATAACTACTATAAGAGTTCGTGTAATTAAACGCTGATCAATTTAATAGTTCTAGTAGAAATATAGATGTCGTATATCAAATGCCAATCGTGCCTGTAAACGTGACTGGTAGTAGGTTCGATCTCCACTCGAGGAAATGAAATATTTATTTATATTTCCAGTTCTTCGAGTGTCGAGGCAAAGCGCGGCGTTGAGCTCCGCCACTCAACACGCAATGCCTCCAGAATAGGTTCTAAAACACTAGGTTCTCTATACCTTCCCCGCTGTGTGCGGGATATAGCGTGAAGCAGCTTTATTTCATTTTTGATTGGATATACCAATCAAAATTTTACCATTATCTAACATAATTACACTTAAAATTATACCTATAGATATATATAATGAAACACAAAATTACATATCCTCTCAACTATGAAGGTAATTTCATCTGAGAGCTGGCTGCAAGAAAGCGCAGCGTGGTGCAGTGTTCCATTGACCCACAATGCACTGACACACAAACTGTGAGGCGCGAGTCACCCGCGACTTCCGCGGCTGCGCTCGTGACCTCCCGTATGGAAATGAGATGAGCTAACATCTTGTTTTCTATAAGAAGTCTTATATTCAATATTTGTAGGTAGGGGTATCGACATTAGATTTACATTGCTACCGAAAACGTTTGCATTAAATAAAAAAAAATGTTTCACGCTGTATCCCGTATATAACAGGGTAGGTAGAAACCTAGTGTTGAGACACTTCGTTCATTTTCCGTCTTATTTTTATGATATTGCGTTTTGATAGCACCAGCTCACCGGTGCGCTTTGTCTTGTTGCTTTAGCCAGGATATGAAAATAATTCATTTACCCAAGTGAGAATCGAATCCACAACCTTCACGTTAACAGTCAGACACTGTGCAACTAAGAAGATGAAATTAAATAAAATTACAAATCGTCAAATTATGCAATTTGACTCGTTACCTAAACTTTAGCAAACTAAATTAGACGAAACATTAATTATATTATATTTATATATATTAGTACATATAAATTTAGTTGTTATAAAAATAATAATTTATAAATAATTTTAAATTTAAATACAATTATCATTTAGACGCATTGTCATTAAAAAAAAACATTAAAAAAAGTGTAAGTGTAACTTTTTTTTGTTGAAATAAATAACAAAAAAAATAAATCTATAATTATCAAAAACGTCCAACGAAATAATAACAACAAAAGGATTTATTTGACTAAGATTTGAATTACAAGACGTATTATTTATTTTCACTCAACTACCGCAGTTCGCAGTCTGTCGACAGAATCTAATCAAAGGTGCCTAAAGCTTTTATAACTTTATTTAACTTGGCGGTTTTGTTGTCGCCGGAACTTAACTAATAACAGGAATTAGTAGAATTACTTATCTTTGGTTATATAATTTTAGTATAATAATTAACTAATAATAATAAAACTTTGGTAAATGTATTAACATCTATACGAAAATATTAGTTTTAGTTATATATAAATATTTTCGTAATATCGAGGCCGGCTGTGGCGCACGGGCACAAAGCGTGACTGTAAACGCGACTGGTTGTGGGTTCGATATCCACTCGAGAAAATGAAATATTTATTTAAATTTATATTTCCATTTCTTCGCTCTGGTGTCGAAGGAAAGCGAAGCGTTGAGTTTAGCTCCAGAATTCGGCTGAAAGTGGGGAACGGAACGGAACGGAAAGTTTTCTCTGCCTATCCCCTGCTGTGTGCGGGATACAGCGTGAAGCTGTTTTATATATACGATAGATATAATTCTTCACTTCATAGTGAAGAATTCAGTTCTTGTATTCGTTTTATATATTTATATTTCATATATTTTAGAACTACTTTACGTTTTTCTTTTCATGGCAAGACAATCAGTTCCCTGCTTTTTGCCCAATTTTGTAATGAAAACGAACGAACGAAACAGCGTGCGTTTACGAAAACGGGGAAATAAAAAAAAGTAGTGTACCGAACAGCCCCCAAATTTAAATTTGAACCCACAACTATGAAATTTAGTCAGATACATAAAATTATATATAAGCTACAACAGCTGTGCTACATTTACGATTATAAAAGAAAGGAAGTTCCATATTAAAAAGTAAAAAAAGAGATATGATTAAGTCAAATTGGTACCCTTATTAAAGCAAAAAAAAAATATAAAGAGTGAATTAAAGTTACAAGTGTTTGCGTACTATGTTGCGGCGCGAAATCTATAATTCGCGTTAAGTTTACTACTTTACTCTTCTTTTGATAATAGTTTCTTATTTTTGTTGTTTTTTAACAAACCTAAATGCATACAACATGCAATATTTTACTTAGTATGTTTACTGACTTTCTGTCTTTATATTTGACAAAAAAATATATAGTTAAAAATCAGCTTCACGCTGTATCCCGCACACAGCAGGGTAGGCAGAGGGAACCTAGGGTTAAGACACTCCGTTCTCTAACTTCAGCCAAATTCTGGAGGCATTGCGTGTTGAGTGGCAGAACTCAACGTCGCGCTTAACCTCGACACCAGAGCGAAGAAATGGAAATATAAATTTAAGTAAATATTTCATCTCTTTTAGTAGGGATCGAACCCACAACCAGTCAATTTTACAGTCACACTTCGTGCCTCTGCGCCACGGCTGACCTCAATATATAGTTAGTTATAAAATTTATATACATATTTTTGAACCTTTTATGATTTAGAAAAGCTGTATACCAGATGCCGTCGTAGCGCAAGGGCACAATCGTGTCACTGTACCGCTAACGGTTGTAAGTTCGATTTCTACTCGGGGGCACGAATTGTTATTATTTAATATTTTTATTTCTTCGCTATGGTACCAACACAAAAGCGCGGCGTTGAATACTACCATTCAACACGCCTTGAAAATTCGGCGGAAAGTGGAGAACGGAGTGTCTTAACATTATTTTCCATCAGCCTACCCAGCTATATACGGGATACAGCGTGAACCTAAAAAAAAACGTATAGCTTTAGAAGTTTTTGTTGCAGCAATACAATTGTCAACGGAGCCTCTATCCCATAGGATATTATGTTATTAACAGAACGAAGATAGCAAAATGGACGTCATGGCAATTTGAAAACAAAAAAGCTGTTATACAAGCCTCAGCTACGAGTTACTATAGTTACAATACCTTTATGCTATATTCACACTTATTCTAATTTCATTAAAGACGATTTTTCTGCGGAAAGAAGGAATATCTAATATTGCGAGTGGAGAAACAGCATGGAAGGGTTCACTGAGCCTCATTTTTATCGCGTTCCCACAATCTCCCTAGAGCTATATATAGAGTTTACTCTGCAATCAATTCTATTAGACATATCAATAAAGGTTAAGAACTTCCTCCAATTATTATGAATAGTAAAAAATGCAAAACACAAAAAGAAGAAACTACGCAGGCGAAGTTAAAATTGTTTATTTTGATCATGCCTTTATATAAAGGTATATTCAACCTTATTGGATGGACGTACAAGACTACCTTACGCTATTAGAAAACTAGTACTCGGTATCGATGATTATTACAGAGGAAGTATTGTTTTAAAATAAGAATTTTATTTAGGATACCAAGACTTTTCTTTTATTTCCTTTTTTTTGCATCACGCTGTATCATATAGAGATTAGGCAGAGCAAACATGGAAACTCAGTGTTAAAATACTACGTTCCCATAAAGACACATCCGTTCCCCACTGTCCACCGAATTCTGAACATAGTGCGTGTTGAGTAACGTTAGCAGAGCGAGGAAATGAAAATATCAAATATTTTATTTTTTCGAATGGGAATCGAACTCACAACCTATAGTGTTTACAGTCGAATGCTTGTGCCACTGCGCGTTAAATTAACATCTCAGAAAATGATTCAAAAAACAATTATATTTAATGAAAAAAATGTAAATAACATTCAATTACAAAAAATATAACATTACAGATCTTTATAACACTTTATCTCAATTAAATTTTAATGATAACAATAAGCGGTTTTCTGCTATTTTACAACAACATTATTTATCTTTAATCACAGTTTTATACCATAATTTGTTGCGTTTACCCACTTTTATTAGTCATATATTTAATAAATACTGTAGTGATTGTTGTTTAAAAATAATATATTTAACAATTTTAACGCAGGTATATTAAGCGCACGCGATATGAATGTCATTATAGGTTTCTGCTACGGTGCGTAACTTAGGATGTATTAATAGGCACTTTGAGCGAAATAAGCGAAAGCAGTAAAAAATCGTAAGAAAATTACACACAGACGTTTATAGAACGCTAATTTTAGTTTACTATTGAAAAATAATCTCCTTCAATTAGATGTTTCTCTTGAAGAAGAATATAAAATTTTCTTATATATCAGTCAGGTCCGTCTTGGCATAGAGGCACAAGCGTCGGACTATAAACGCCCACAATCTGTCGTGGGTTCGATTTCCACTTGAAGAACTGAAATATTTTCAGCCATCCAGAATTGCGCGGAAAATGAGTTACAAAGTATCTTAATACTAGGTTCCTTCTGCCTACCCTGCAGTATCCCGCACACGGCGTGACGCAAAAGAAAGCTTTAATATTGAAACATACATTTTAAATTCACTTATTTCTAAGACACAACAAAAAAACAATAAATATTTATTACATAGCTTCACAAGTCAAAGATGGCGTAGGGAAGCCTCCAGATCGGAACACTTTCTGGCCGAGCGACCAACCCGCTATTACCGTTCGGTAGTGCGTGAAGGCGTTAAAATAATTGATGTTTCCGATTATTGTATGCTTTGTGAAATCAAAATGGATCTCCGCTTACGACCTCGATAGATGGTGATTACGCTGACGGGCTATGATATTAAGTGAGCATGACAAGTGGAATGGTAATGATGGCTTTAAAGACGGTGTTAAGCTTCGAAAATGATATCTAAATCTAATTTATGATGTATTACCTATTTGTGAATTAATATATTGCTATGGGAAGAATGTAGAGAAAGCGGAGGTAGCGTAATGTGGTTTTATACTTTTTCTAGAATTTTATTAGAGTAGAGTTGAGGCACTCCGTTTCCTATTTATTTTTTTAAATATTGCGTCTTGAGTGGCAGAAGTAACCCCACGCTTTGTCCACTAGCAGAGAATAAAATAAGTTGAATATTATCATTCCCCTCAATGGGGATTGACCTACAGCTATCATGTTTACAGTCAGGCTTTGTTCCACTGCGCTAGCAAAGATGAATTTTGAAAGTAAATTTAGAACTAAAATGTCTTTGTTAGTCTAACATCAAAACTACAATTTAAGTTGTTGTATAATTTCCAACAATTGTTTTAAGTTCAATAAATATACAGAATTATAGGTGAAATCGTATAAATCGCTATACGCGGCCCACGTTTTGTTACTTATTGTAACAATGTAAAAATCTTAACGATTCTATATTGCCCTTTCTCTGTGAGCTTTCTATTTTAGCGTTTTGCGGTATTTTTTTTTTACGATTTTTGTTTGTTTTTCGTTTTACATAAGTTATTTATGGGTATGTTTATTGCACTGTTGTATTAAGCATGGGCGTTTAATTTTATAGGTTTAGTGGTAAATTGTAGCCATAAAGTAAGTATTATATCTTTTTTTAGCTTTTAGCTATATTTCGCACACAGCTAGATAGGCAGAGGGAACCTAATGTACTTCACACTTTGTACTCTATTTTCCGCTGAACCGATACTCGTTTTTTTAAATATTTTATTTCCTAAGTGGGAATCGAACTCACAACTTGTTGCGTTTACAGTAACATGCTTACGCCCCTGCGTCCGACTAGTTAAAAATAGATCTAATAGATTATAAATCTTTAAAATAAATCATATATACCAAATATTTTTTCTATTACATAAAAAAAAAACAATATATTTAAATTATAAGTAGACACAGCTATTAAATAAGACATTCTAGTCTAAGAAAAAACAAACTAAACAAAACCGACGCTGTGCAATATTGACAAAGACGACAAAATATAACAATAATAGCAAAATACTTGTATAAACACGAATAAATGGCGTTAAAATAGATAGATGAGTCGAAAATCTGGCACAAATTCTTTTGCGTCACGAAAATTGTTAAACAACCGGGTCGAGTGCAGTCACTACGCCGAGGTTTTTTTTTGGTGGAATAAGTCGACACGTAGGTGTCACGTGCCTCTATTACACGGGAATTTGGAAAGCATACGCCCTTATATGTAATACTGTAATTCAATATGTCAATTTTAATTGTTAGTATGATGTTACTCAATTCCATATATAGGTAGTATACAATAGATTCGACGGAAAGTAAACACGTGAATGGTTTTTATGGTAAACTTAACGACTTGTAATGCAGCTATAATGTGATTGACGTAAGCCGCTTTATGATTATAGTTTCAATTGTTTTTTATTCAGCTTATCTGTATCGCTGTATCGCTTATACACGGGTAGGCAGAGGAAACACGTAGTGTTAAGACACTCCGTTCCCCAGTTTCCGCATTGCGTGTTGAGTAGCGGAACACAACACCGAGTTTCGTCTTGTTACCAAAGTGAAGAAATGAAAATGTTTATAAATAATAATTAATTTCTCTGAGCGCGAATCGAACCCACAACCGTCGTGTTTATAGTCACACGCGTGGGCCCCTGCGCTACAACCGGCTTTATATATTTCAGAAAGGAATTATATAATTGAAAAATAAAAAACTTGAAAAAAGAGACAAATATTCCCTTTATGTTTGACGCTGTTTACACTTCAACATTGCTATGCTTACTTCTAGTTTTTGCCATCAATCCACTTCAGCATCATTAATAATAGAATCGCGATACAGTTTTTATCTTTCACTGTGTTCATAAAATTTATTTATTACACTAATTGACCGCGACAG
The DNA here is from genome assembly GCA_018249695.1 of Heliconius erato demophoon. Taxonomy (NCBI): domain Eukaryota; kingdom Metazoa; phylum Arthropoda; class Insecta; order Lepidoptera; family Nymphalidae; genus Heliconius; species Heliconius erato. Next base: position 2,103 of record DWQW01013799.1, on the reverse strand, counting down.
ATATGGATTGCCTATAAGCTACATTGGCTGATAAATTCTACATTTATGCAAAAAGAAACTAAAATTTCTCGCGCATTTCACATCGAAGACAGGTTTTTGATATTTAAATCCTTAACCAATTTTAAACCATCTTCTTAATCTCGAACATGTCACTTTTAGAATTTAACATGAACACGGTCCGTTGATAAATCGATAACATCTATTAATTCCTTTAATTAGATCCATTTAAAGTTATTACCACTTGGACAGGCTACATGAGGTCTCTAATAATAAATAAGCGCCAGGCGGTTATCAGATGGGTCTGTTTGTAATTTAATTAAGCTGTAGTGACGATGGTATCTAAAGAAACTTTATATACAGCCGCAACGATAATAATACGCGAAGCTGAGAAATGTTACATTGTTTGCGTATACAGTAAATTGAAAGTGTATCGGAACGAAAAATACGAGAACCATTCAAAATACGTACAGCTGTGTTTCTTGATACTTGAAAGTCGATTCGGAATTTTGCTTTTATTTTATTACGTTTATATAAATGAATGTACAATAAAAAAAATATGGAGACCAGTCGTGGCGCAGGGGCACAAGTGTATGACTGTAAGCGTGCCGAGATGTGGGTTCGATGCCCACTCGGAGAAATTAAATATTTGATATTTTCATTTCTTTGCTTTGGTGCTGAGGAAAAGCGCGGCGATGATTTCCGCCACTCAACAACCAATGCCTTCAGAATCCGGTGGAAAATTGTAAACGGAAGCGTGTTAATGAGAACGGAGTGTCTGTACACTAGGTTCCCAGGTTCCTACCCTGATATATGAGCGATACAGCGTGAAACTAAAAAAAAAACCTTTCTATTTCTAAACAGTGTATTAGCGAAACATGCTCTAATGCCGTCTATTATGTGCATGTTGTAAACAGAATTGGACGACTTATTGTAGAAGAAAATTGGTACCATTCAGGCGGTAATCACGAGGATGATTTCACAAAGCAAGTTAATGACAGCTGTTGATTCCTTGCCTTTCATTCTATTTAAATACTAGTAAGCACGTCTAGTGTTTATTTTGGTATGTCTGTAACTCTGTACGCTAAGTATATGTTCGCGATATATTTACAATATATCGCGAACATATATATATATATATATATATATATATATATATATATATATATATATATATATATATATATATATATATATATATATATTGTAATTTTTTTACGAGGAAACCCCAATATTTTATATGTAGTTAATAAAATATTCTTTGATAAATACTCTTTTTTTATTTCAAATTCAAAACGAGATGAAATAACACACAAACAAGAACGTTAATTATTCCAATACTATTAAGTTAACAAAGTTAATACAACACGCAGGGTAGGCAGAGGGAACCTAGTGTAAGACACTCCGTTCCCCACTTTCTGCCGAATTCAGAAGGCATCGCGTGTTAAGTGGCAGAACTCAACGCCGTGCTTTTTCCTATATTTCATCTCCTCGAGTGGGGATCGAACCCACAACCAGTTGGTTTTACAGTCACACTTTGTGCCGCTGCGCCACGACTGACTCCAAAGTAATATAATATTACAAATATCTAATCAAATATAAGTATTAAAAAACACTACAACAACAACACAGCCTATCAATACTTATAAATACTTATAGATAAAAATTTCTCAGTGGATGCGGAAGCCAGCCCCTGCGTTTCAACAGGGCATTAAGCTAAGGGCTTAAGGAAGGCAATCATCGCGAACCGAGCAATTTCCAAGACCTTAGCCGTAGCGAGACCATCCGGGAATAGTATGGTAGCGTCTTCTTATAATTTTCATAGATCGGTACTGACTGATAATATTAAGATTTATCGTCGATAATTTTAGTATATAAAGTAAATAGAAAATAGAACAAAAAGGCGATTTCTACAATGTATGTTTACAGCTTCTTATCAATTTACAGAATCTTAGCAATTTTATTGAATTACTATAAAGTAGAGGCCGGTCGTGGCGCAGCGGTACGAGGTGTGACTGCAAAACCGACTGGTTGTGGGTTCGATCCCCACTCGAGGAGATGAAATATTTACTTAAATTTATATTTCCATTTCTTCGCTCTGGTGTC
>DWQW01013798.1:0-10049 GCA_018249695.1 Heliconius erato demophoon | reverse complement strand
AAATGTTACTCTATTCTCTAAACTACTGAATGCCATAATATAAAGCAGTACTAATAAATCTGAGAATCTATGGGTACTAAGTGTTTAATTGCGATGAAGATCTTATTTAATAGATAATTTGTTTATGTACTTTTGAAGCCATTATTAATTTAATCGATTCCATAACTTTTCTGGATAAAATTCGCTTTGGAGTACATAATAGGCAAAAAACTAATATAAAAGATGTATCAAACAATCATTGAAGCACTTATCGCTAAATCTATCTAAATTAATCATTTATTTAATAGCAAGTACTTATATTTAAAAATGAAGCGTGTATTTGATAAATCAATATTTAACTGCAAAGTAGTTGTTCAGCCGAAACCACTCACCCAATCCGACATAACTTTATTTTGCGTTACTTAATGCTTCTGTTTTAACGTAAATTGGTAATCTGAAGCTTTTGACTACAACTGGAACGGCTTGTACCATTCCTGCCTTAAACTTTAATTACGATCACAAACTCACTATAGCTAACTAAAGCGGTGTATGTTACTGGAGTGACTTTAAAGCATTAACTAAATTGGGAAGTTTCTGACAGTATAGGTAACTTGCCGTATTTCAGCTGATTTTGAACAACGAAATTTTATTGGACCTCTAGGATTTTTTTATTTTTCGTAAGCTTCTGTTGTTTGTAAATAAGAAATGATAGGATAAATTAATTTCCAACGTAATTCAATTTGTTTATTTGGTAAGTGCCCTTGATCCTTGGTTTTATTAGCAAAATGTAAATGCTGACGATGACGATGACGCTGACGAAGCGTGTCGCCAAGCGAAAAATGAATATGGGACCGTTATTGATTGAAATGGAACATTTTTAAATAACTTTTATTGTATTTTTGTAATATATGTTAGTTTTCTCCTTGTTAGGTAGTTTGAAAAGAAAGACAAATGACGAGCAATTCTTATAGCCTAAAAATAACTTAAATATTTCTAATCCAAACCAGCCTAAAATACGCCCCGGTGAATGCACCCATTACAAATGAAAAAAAATAAAAAAAGAAAACATTTTTTAAAAAAATCATGACATTAGTAAGACAATTAGGTGTAATAAGCATCGAGATTTTTTTTAACCTTTCTCCTATTCCATAATAACAGATTAAAAAAGTTCAATTGTTACGAACAATTTGTGAACACCCAAAGGCGATCTAACTGGTAATGAACTCAACACTCGTTAGTGGATTCGAAATTTAATTTGTATCAATGTTCATACTGAAGTCCGTTTTCCTTGCAGCTATGCCGGACAAGGATCCTACAATAATTGGTGCTCCTAAACTAGTGAGGCCCGGCGAGCAAATACTACTCAACTGTTCCTCCGACTACTCCCTGCCGCCTTCTGATATTAATTGGTACATAAATGATGAGATTGCAAAGGTACGTTTGTGATAATATTATTTTATAATATTTAAGTTACAATCGAGTAATGATAATGGGTTTGGTGTGTCAGTATTAAAGTTTATTATTAAAATTCTATTTGTGGCTCCGTTCTCCACTTTTTTAAAAGAGATGAAGAAAGGACTGAATGCAAGATCAGTGTAAATGGTATGATATTAGAACAAGTGAATGAAGTGGTATACTTGGGAAGTATGTTCAGTAGAGATGGAAGATACGAGATGGATGTGGAAAGGCGTATTGCTGCCGGTAGCAGGGTTAACGGAGCCTTAGCTGCATTGATGAGACGGCGTAACGCCAGCGCAACTGCACGTTTGGCCGTAAATAATGCAGTGTTGGTACCGACACTGTTATGCGGGAGCGAAACGTGGGTATTACAGAAGAAAAATCAAAGAAAGATGAATGCCGTGGAAATGCAATCTCTTCGTAGGATATGCGGAGTCAGCTTAACTGATCGAATCCGCAATGAAGACGTACACAGAATGACAGGTACTAGTGAGGATGTCACGGTGGGAATGAAGAAGAACGTGCTCAGCTGGTTTGGGCACGTCGAACGAATGAGTAAAGGAAAAATGGCAAAAAAGATTTATGATGGAAAAGTGAGTGGTAAGATTGATACTGGAGGAAGGTCACGTAAGCATGAGGATCCACTGGGGGGCATGTATGAAGACGTTGATGACAGTGAACGAGGCGAAAGAGTTACGTAGAGACCATAGCGCATGGCGCTTTGTTCTCTCTGACTAGAGGTAGTACTGGGGGTAGCGGGAGCTAGGGATAAAGCGTGAAGTTAGTTTAGTTTAGTTTTAGTTTATTGAAATTCTAGCACATTTGAGACCAGTCTTGGCACAGACGTGTGGGTTGTGGATTTGATTCCCACTCGAGGAAATTAAATATTTAATGTTTTTATTTCGCTTCGCTCTTCAGGCAAGGCGCGATGTTGAGTTAATCCACTCAACATGCAATGCCTCCAGAATCCATCGGAAAATGAGGAACAGAGTATCTAAGCACAAGGTTCCCTCTGCCTGCTGCCTGCCTGCTGTCTGCGAGATAAAGCGTGAAGTTGATTTATATGGTGTCTGTTTATTTAAATAATAGAAAAAATCTATTTGATCGAGAATAATAATCGACTACCGTAGAGACTAGACTAGCCGCTGGATACGGGAATTACGCATACAATTAAAAAAATACGTAGCTGAATTTGAAACTATGTGTATATATACTTCCAGATAGTCTAAGCGTCCAAGCAATCTTACTGATGTAACTATAAGGCTTTATAGCTAATCTATATATTAATAAGTTAAGCCATAACTTGGTACACCTTTTCATGAACGAAAATTATGCGGACTGAGAAATATGAAATCATAATTAAATCAAAACTAAAATATGATATTAAATATTATGTTTATGTTTAAATTACAAAATTTCTGCCAAAACTAGATTTTTTATTATTTTATACTAGTAATTGCAAAGCAAGATTAATACAATAGATCACGCTTATAGTATTCTGCAATGGAATTCTAAAGAAGAAGCCAAGCTCAGCCAATACATAGGCGATGCACTCAAAAGATAGACCAATTCGATTGAACTGTATCCTTTTCTTAAGGGAATCAGGAATACCATCTGGCTGGTTAAAGAAGTTAGTCGATGAATTAACAAATTCAACAAGTGCACATTCAGTGTACTTCGTCATGTTAAACTTTCATATTTAGTAAAAAAAAAAATTAGCTTCACGCTGTATCCCGTATACAGCAGGGTAGGCAGAGGGAACCTAGTGTTAAGACACTCCGTTCCCCACTTTCTGCCGAATTCTGGAGGCATTGCGTGTTGAGTGGCAGAACTCAACGCCGCGCTTAACCTCGATACCAGAGCGAAGAAATGGAAATATAAATTTAAGTAAATATTTCATCTCCTCGACTCTAGGTTCCCTCTGCCTACCCTGCTGTGTGCGGGATATAGCGTGAAGCTAATTTTTTTTTTTTTTTATTTTAAGCGTATAAAAGTTTCGACGTAGCTTGGCGAGAACGTATGGCTTAGTGGTCAGAGCGCCTGGTCAGTTTCCAGGAGGCGCGGGTTCGAGTCCTGCTACGTTCAAATTTTTATACGTTTTCTAAATAAGTATCATATAAGTTCTATAAAGAGTGTAAAATTATTTTACAAACTATTCTTTTTTCATTTTAGCCTGATAAAATACTCATTTTACCTTAGAAGTTTGAAAGTAAATGAAGTTTTTATTAACTTGTTGAAAATGTAAAAGATATCACTACAAAAACTTTTATAGGCGTAGTCTACAAAGTTGAGAGATAAAAAGAAAGGAAGAAAGAGATATTAAAATGCTATAAACTTTTCGTTTAATATTCGAGTTAGATGAATGTTTAAACAATGTTTTCCTGACAACTTCATTTTATGTTCTACGTAGATAATGACTTCTTTATATTTTTATTTTTAGTAGCGTTTTACAGATAGTGATGAAATCAAATATAATAAGTTTTTTTTTTATTTATATGAACGTAATGGGACTCAAACCCAAGAGAGTTCAATTTTTATACGTTTCTAAACATTTTTCCTTCCTTAACTTGTAAATAACAACTTAAAAGCACTTTTACGGAATACAGATTCGTAAATATCTAATGTATTTCTGACACAGTAATATTTTTTAGTTAATCGCCTTCTTCGTAATTAGCTTAGGGCAAACTGTTTTCGTGTTAGCGCAGCATGTTTTTGACATGACGAGTGATATATCATAATGAGTACAAAATAAAAATAAGACTTAAGAAAAGCCACATGATTACATCGAAATGTAATAGGTACTTCTATTGTAAATCTTTCAATTATAGTTAAAAAATGTTTTTTTTTTATTTAGCTTCATGCTGTATTCCACACATAGCAGGATAGGGGGGAAACTCGGAAGTAAATAAATACATATTATTAGACCAAAAAAATTATACTGAAACTACAAAAGAAGAAAACAGAACTTAAGAAAGAACTACATACACATAAAGGATAAATCTAGCTAAATTCAAAGAAATAATTGATGTAAAATTTAGAAACTAAGAGTTGTTTTATTTAAAAATGGGCCATCTATCCTGGTTTTACCATAAACAATAAAAAAATCCAGAATTCGGTGAAAAGTGAAGAACAGCTTAGCACTAAGTTCGCTCTGCCTACCCTGTTGTGCACCGGATAAAGCGTGCAGCTGAATAAAAAAAATGTTTTTGATGAGTCATAAGTAGGTATAGTATAGAAAAATATTTCATATGGTTGTTTAGTTTCTCCAAGATACACAAGTGGACAGACATCTCTTCGTATCTTGATAGAGCGCCGTTGTTGAAATAAATTGAATACCATTATACGACTCCGGGCACTATTGTGAACTGTGAATTGAAAAGGAAATTATATGACTAAAGATAGTCATTTAGTCATCTAAAACGTCTCAATAAAATTAATATAAACTATATTTTATAAGCTATAGTTTAGATTAAAGTATCTGACTCTTTGATATAAAGTGTGTAATCTTCAAACATGTCATTGAGTCTCGCAGTTGCAGTTTATATTATATTCAATTTCAAGCCTTAACATCAAATCCATTCAAATATACTGGTACTTTTCCCAAGGAACCTACAAGTACTGATACTTTTCCCAAGGAACCTACAAGCCAAATATACATATATATAAATGACACTAAAATATTTAAGTATTTTATGACTCAGTTTTAATGCTATAAAAATGTTCATAATTTGGTGCTATATTTTTGGTTGTATACCATTTATTAGTTTCTTCTCTTTACATAGTTTGTGAAGTGGGAGCGGGCGAAACCTCGGGCAGGTCGCTAGTATATACATTTAAGCGTAACTTTGCAATGCCTTATTACAAGTGGATGCGATTGTCAAATTAGGAACACGAAAGCATAAAAAATCATATCGTTTTTAATTCAAATATAACCTATTCAGGATCTTTTTTGAAATATTCATACAATTTTTTTGTAAAAATACAAACCTATAGTGATCTCAAATTTAAATTTAATTGTAATTCTTACAACTAAAGAGAATATAAAAATCATTTACTATAGTAAAATTTTAAAAACCATTTTTCACTTAACTTTAAAAGTTTAAAAGTGTACAAGTATTACTTTAAGCATACACTTGTTTCACCTCCATAAATGTTAACACACTCTAAAATACTTTAACTACTCTGTATGCTAGTATGAAAAATAGAACATTAACATTGTAAATTTTCTCTGAAATTTTTAATGGACTTGCATACATTAAGCACTCCAGTGAATAACGAATAGAGATGGCCAATCGAATTAAATAGATTCATTTTATCTGCATTTGATTCAACCTGCAATACTTTGACTAAATAAAGAGATTTTGATAGAAAATCACATTGTTCTTGATTTATTTAAAGATATAATTGAAAAAAAAATTAAAATTAAGTATATGTCTAAAACATTATGTTATAACTGACCTACATAAATTGCTATTATCTACTAAATTTCATAAATCTATTAAATTTCAATATAGTTTTCTTTTACGAATTTTAGCGTTCACCGTTCTAGTATTAAGATACTTTATTCTTCGCTCTCTACCCGGATTTGGGACAATATCTGTAATGTGGCGGACAAGAATGGTGATCAAACCCAGAACCATGAAGCTAACAACCGGACGCTGTAGCAATGCGCGACAATGGTCACAAATAAATGCAAGTGATTTTTTTAAAAATTTAACTAAAATGATATGTTTAATTCAATATTACTTTCCTACCAGGATATAGACTGAAATAAGGCAAATCATTTAGTAAATTTTTAAACATTTTTCAAGGCATTGCATGTTACGTGGCGGAACTCAACGCTGGGCTTTTGTCTTGGTGTCAGAGCGAAGAAATGAAAATATTAATAAATAATAATTCATTTTTCCAAGTGGTAATCGAACCCACAACCGTCGCATTAACAGTAATACGCTTGTGCTACTGTGTGTGCGCCAGGACGGCCTAAAACTCGGGGCATTTGTTATATTGATTTTTTAAATTATTTTTTAGCTACACGATGTATCCTGCATATAGCAGGCTAGGTAGAGGAAATCTGAGAATTTAGTGTTAAGACACTCCGTTTCCATTAAGACACTTCGTTGCCCACTTTCCGCCGAATTTCGATTCTCGACGCATTATGTGTTAAGTGATGTAATTGAACTCGGCACCAGAGTAAGGAACAGCAAAAACTAAATATTTAATTCCCCCGAGTGGAAATTAAACCGCTTACCATCACGTTAGCAGAATCGCAAGCTCGTGCCACTACACTATTTTTGTCTGACCGTCAATCTTTCAGTATGTGAGGGTGTCTGTTAGTTTGTTCGCGAATCATGAAAACTGATCAGAATTGAATTAATGTTGGTAATGGCTAAGTCATTTTAAAGTCAAAGTGGCAAAGTCCTTTCACAAATTATTGGATCCGAATGAAACGATTGCCATGCCAAAGGCTCCCAATTTCTTTAATACCAATTGGGTCTTGCTTTGCAAATTACCGCGATACTGGTTGGTGGATCCAATATGAAGATCCTGGGTGCTCAAAAACTGATAACACGATAAATGGGATATTCTTAGTGGTAAAAGCGTAACTAAATTGACCTATGTTTCTTTTACCTCATCAATAAACATTTCCGGGAGATGGTTCAAGAGAAAACACAAGTTTATTTCGGCACTGATCGATGTTTTCCCGAGAAAGTCCTGCGCGGGCGGAGTATATAGCGTGTGATATTGTTTGCATAGTGATATATGCTAGGATCCTCTAACATATCATTGATATGCAGAAGAAACTTTCAGGAAAGTTTCAGTTTCAGAAATGTATTCAGATCGGAAACCGTGGACCCTAATGGTGCATCCAGTTAGAAATCTAGCGATCCAACAGCATAAATTCTCGGAAATCCTTTATGCTCGAAGTTTTACAAGAAGCGTCCTGTGCCACACTCGAATGATAGCCTTTGATATATCTAAACTGACGCCAGGCCATCCGCTTTACTTTCAATACGCCACAGCCCAGTGATAGGTTAGGTGTAAACTACCGGTAAAGCGACCATGGCGGAAGCCATATTGACGGCCATTGATCAACTGATAATCCTTACATAAACCATGAGCTACCTATTTTGATTTCCTCGTTCTCACACGAAATGCTCTCAGAATAACGCTCAAAATGACCAGCAAATGACTTAATTGAAACGAAGTATATCAATACTCTAAGAAAAAAGTTTGTACATTATAGTCATAAATAACTGCTGAACCAATCTTAAATAACAATTTAGGTTGTATTTTTTTTTTTGGAAAACAAATAAAAATTCTTATGAGAATTACGCTAATAAAAAACTAAAGGTTTTGAAATTTTGACATTACAAATCACTGATAGCGTACATACAATAGTACAACAAAAAATAATCAAGTTTATTGAATAAATAATCGTTAAGTTCAAGAGGGCGAAGCCGCGGGCGGGTACTTACTATTTATAATCATCAATTATATATTTTTTTATTTATAATGTATTATTTTACAGACGGAGCCATGGCAACGTCTCGAGCTAAGTGCGCCCCAAGCGGGCGGGCTGCGCGCGTCCTGGCGCGTGTTGCGGGTGGCAGTACCAGCGGCGGCGAGTGGGGCGCTGCGGGTACGGTGCGAGGCGACGCTGCCTGTGGAGCCGCCGGTGGTGAGAGATGCGGCCGCTACTGTCACTGTGTACTCGCGCACGGAATTGTCAAAGTATGTTTCAAACAGAGGTATGTAATGTTTTTGGCTATTGTTGGTTATAATAGTTTGATTTAATTAAAAAAATAAAAAGCCAGACAAAGGCGAGTCAGTCTCACCCATCGAGGATTCTGTAAAAAATTGGAGGTCTTGAGCTTTTTCTGAAGTTCAGGGTTTGCTTAGCTAGAGCCCTTCATTTCATACCTAACTTGAAATTTTGCCCCATTTTTAAGGACATTAATTTTTAAGATTTAACCACAAGGGTATAGTTTTCAGATTGTTTCCTGAACTAGTTCTAGTACAAGCTGCTAGTTGCCAAATTTTAAAATTTTAGGAACCGGAGGTTGAGAAACAAGATGTTACATAACAAAAAAAAAAGATTTTTCAATAAAATCTATGTTGATGTTAAATTTTATAAATATTTATGATGCCAAATACATATATGTAGCGTTATACTAATTTCAAAATTAATTTCAATGAAATCAAAATTAACAATAATAAGCTCCTTATAATCTATCTATTCTGAGTAAAAAATCAATGAACATATTTTTCGTAACAATACTTTGGCACCGATTCAGAATGGATGTAAGTCTGGTGGTCGTGGTACAAAGGAATTTGTTCTCATTGATACAGCTGTAAGCCAATAGGTAAGACGGAACAGGAAAAATGTCACAACTTCTTGGATAGATTATGAGAAGGCTTATGATTCAGTTCCACGTACCTGATATTTAAAGATCTTGGAGTTATATAAGATTGATATAATTTTTAGATCATTTCTGGAGGATTGTATGGATCAATGACAACAATGACTGAGTCCTTTACAGTATTATCTAGCTCTAAATCCTCTTAGCAATTTGTGAGAGAATTCAGGCTTAGGTTTTCGTCTGCGGTCTGTCGGTAATGGTAAGGTCTTGATCTTATGTGGCTACTCATGGTTACTCGAACTTTTACTAGTGATATAAGGATGGAATTTGGTGGCGACAAATATGCGAGCATGCATGTAGTACGGGGGAGGGGGGTAAGAACTGATAATATTTGCATTTCAGATTCTGTTTCCTTTAGAACCCTTGGTGAAGAGTTCTAGGGTAAGACTTATAAATATCTTGGAATGTCTAAAGCATTAGGTATTGATGAGCATAACATAAAACAATTGGTGAGAAAGCGTTTATTTGGTCGCCTGTAAAACGTGCTTTGCACCTTTTTATCTGGTGGCAATAAGGTGCGTGCTTTTAACGCTTGGGTTATACCGCTGTTAGCCTGTATATCCCGCGTAAGTGTGGAGGTCGGGGCTTTTTGCATGTTCTTCCATAAACTTTCATAACCATAACCACGAGGTGCCGAGAAAGCCGACTTAGAAATTATTTTGTCAAAACTGACAGTTGATAAAGGCCTTACTCCTCTAGATCGCATGGAAGAGTAAGCATCGTAGATTCCATAGAGCCCTAGTAGGTCCGGACGTGGATACTGCTTCCTCTTTATCTTGGTAACAGTTCAGGGTTCACAATCTTGTCGAGGAAACTGAAAGTTTTGTTTGTGTATTCATGGACGACCAGAGACATATTATGAAAGATGGCACTATCGCAATCTGTCTGGCGTGTCGTTAACCTGAAGAGTTCTTCGGGCATATTGTCTCTGGTTGTTCTCATTTTACTAACGGTGAGTATTTGCATAGACACAATCAAGTAGCCACGATAATATACCAGCACCTTACTGTTCAATATGGTCTTGTGAAATTGGAGGTGCCTTACTATAGGTAATCCCACGTCTTTTCTTAAAAATGGCTGTGCTTTGCTCTACTGAGATCGGTCTATTATTACTGACAGGTATATTGTTGCCAATAGACTTGAGTGTAAGTAGAACGAGTGGCGTGCCCCGCAGTGATTATTGACGTTACT
>DWQW01013797.1:0-10049 GCA_018249695.1 Heliconius erato demophoon | reverse complement strand
CAAAAATTCCAAAAATGTTGGAAATGGATTCTGTTAATTATCCTTTAACACCCTGGCTAATTTTTTTTTAAATATTTTCAATGTACAGAAACGACTTTTCTACAGATTTATTATAAGTATAGATTACTTATTTAGAAAACGTAAAAAAAATTAACATAGCGGGATATGAACTTGCGGCTCTTTGAAACCGCCCAAGACGGAGACCATATATATTTAAGAACGAGTCCGTAGTATCAAAAACAAAAATAGAGAAAGGAAGGATGTATTCCTAAAATATAACAAAAAAATGTACTCAATCCGTAGCACAATAGACAATATATAATAATGTAGAGTTGACAATACATAGTAAATACATTACATCTTCCAAACAAGACATCTTTCAAACATTACATCTTCTAAAAAAAAATACATAAAATAAAAACGCTGATCTCCAATAATCTACAGATTGATTGAAGCAAAATAGGAAAATAAAAAAAAACTCAAATTCGCTAAATACGTTACAAAAAGACAAATAAAGGGAAGCCCGCATGGAGGCGGCAAACAAAAGAAATTGTCAACAACGTCAATTTTACCCCCACACGAGGTGAATGAAAAGCTAAAATACCGATGATAATGATGTATTGGGTACGTCTGTACGTGCGGTTATATCAAATTAGGGGGCTTTATTTTGGTTTGACATTTCGATATTTGCTATGTGTTTTAGGTTTTTTTTAGCTTCACGTGGTATCCCGGGGATAGGAGGATGGGTAGGAGCCTAGTGTTAACACTCCATTTGCATTCTAAATTGATGAGACATTGCGAGTTGAGTAGCGGAACTCAACGGTGGGTTTTATCGTCTTCCTAGAGGAAAAGAAAATAATTCAATCCTTCGAGTATAAATCGAACCCACAATCGCCGTAGATCACCAACCTGAAGGATTCTTTCTGTTACTGTACCAATACAAAAACAAAAATAATCAACTTTAAGTTAAAAGCTTTATAGAGAGGTTAGTGACAATTTTCTCTTCTTTTTATAGACATAATATATGCGCGACCTACCTAACAAAATAATATTATAAATGTAATTGTTTGTACAATATATAAATATAAATAAAAATAAAAATAAATCAGCTTCACGCTGTATTCCGCACACAGGAGGGTAGGCAGAGGGAACCTAGTATTAAGACACTCCGTTCCCCACTTTCAACCGAATTCTGGAGGCATTGCGTGTTGAGTGGCAGAACTCAACGCCGCGCTTTGCCTCGACACCAGAGCGAAAGAATGGAAATATAAATAATTATTTTATCTCGTCGAGTGGGGATCGAACCCACAACCATCAGTTTTACAGTCACACTTTGTGCCACTGCGCCACGACTGACCTCAATGTATAATCTAATATGTTAGATATAAAAACTAATTATTTTCAAACAAAAAATTTTGAAAAATTCTCTCTATTTGCTTACGTATTAAAATTTTATCACAATGGCATTAACACCTGTGCCCCTTAGAAACCTTCTAAGTGGTCTCGGTTCCCAAGAGGCGCGGGTTCAAATCCCGCTACAATCTAATTTTTCTACGTTTTCTAAACAGGTATATTTCTATTTTAAGTATGGAATAACTCGTTAAAAATGGTAAAATTTCTATTTACATTTATACGGAATCACAGTAAATAATGTCATCAATTTTTTGTATTGTTAAATCACGATTGATCTGTGTAGTGTTTATTTGCCCAGTAAAAGGGATTTAGGCAATTCCAGTAGCTCAAATTGGCTTACGAGATTTGTGGTTACTGTTTTGACTTTATATATTACCTACTATGCTATTTTTTTAGCTTTACGCTTTTTGCCGCACATAGAGGGTAGGCAGAGGGAACCTGGGGACCTAATTTTAAGACATTAATCTATGTACGTTCCCCACTTTCCGATGATATCTGGACACATTATGTGTTGATTAAAGGAGCTCAGTGCCGTGCTTTTCTTGCTATCAGAGCGTGGAATTGAAAATATTAAGTATTAAATTTTTTCGACTGGGAATCGAATCTACAACTTGTTGCGTTCACAGTCACGCCCTTGCGCCACGACTGGCTTCAACCTATTATTGTCTTATATAAAAAATCTGTAAATTCCAATTATTTTTTCTTATTTAGATACAGCTGTAATAATTGTTTAGTTCTGTGATAAGTAATTCATTAATAATTATAAACCTTTTTAGTGTGATTTTCATATTTTCAGACTTTTTGTTTTGCCATCTCTTTCTTCCCCGAAATATCAGTATAGGCAGTGGGACCCTAGTGTGAAGATGATGTTGAAATGAAAATAATTTAACCAAAACATTCTCCTGAGGAATAAAACCTACAACCATCGCGTTTACAGTTAGAAGCTGTCCCTCTGTACCATGACGGTCTTAGCATTACGACCAACGTTTGTGGAATATTCATTTATGATTCAGAATATAACAAATAATACATGTAAACATTTTTTTGTAGTGTTTTGTTATGTTTTGTTTGGAAATTTAGGCACGAAGAGGGTGAAATGGGATGTAAAAATCGTGTATCAAATCTTATTTTATGGATCAATTCTTGCCAATATTTTAGAACTGTTAATGTCTTATGTATTAATATTTTGTTTGGTGTTGAGTGCCACTTATTAATGAAATATAGATATTTGTTAATGTTTCGAAAAATGATTTGAAAGTGAGAAACTGAGTGTCTTAACGCCAGGTTACCTCTGATTACTCTACTACATGCGGGATTCATATGAATATAACAAAATATTTATATATTTAATTTATTTTATTATACAGCCAGTAATAGAAAGATAAGTTTTTAAAATGAAAATAACAAGCTGCTTATGGGGTTCATTAGTAAAATAGATTTGGTTTATTTATAGGGAGGGAGTAATGAAGATGTACCAAGCTGAACATTATGGTTATAGGTTCGAGTCCTTATGATTATATGAGTATAAAAAAAAATGTTTCCATAATCATGTCTATAAAATTTACGGCGTTCTGTTCCAACATCTCACACGCAATATTACCTACCGTTCTCTTAAGAAATTCATAGATGTCCCTATCTTAAGAATTAAAACAGTTAAAAAAAATAAAAAGATTGAACTAACTGATCTTAAAAAAAATAGATTTAAATGAAAAAAAAAACATCATCTCGATATGTAAAAGTGGACAAACATAAAAATATACATACGCTTACATACAAACATTGCCTGTCAAACACACAACCTACTCTTTCTCAAGTCGGTCATAACGAAACGCTCTCAACATCATAATTACCAATAGTTTGACACACGAATTATACAATATAATATAATAACATTTCTTCATGTCAGTGGGTGGTATTGACATGTTTAATGCCTAGGTGGCCCATTTGCGGCCTAGATATATGGTCTGTCCTGTCCGACCATTACACCGATTGTAATGCATTGTATTGTGAATTATGACCTATTTAAATCTTCTAAATGTTAAAGAGATATCGACGCTTCGAATTTTACAATTTACTAGGTGATCATAGCGTTATTATGTGTTTAGATTTATTAGTTAACAATTTCCTTGTCATTTGGACTTAGCAGATTGTAATCTATCTATTAATAATCATAGGTCTCACTGTGGTCTGATTCTTAGAGAACGAGACATGCCGCGATAGATTACATTTTGGAACTTTATGTGGGAATAGAGTTTACCAGAATCACTTCTTGTGAAGAAAAGAAAACAATTTATTCTTCGGAGTAAGAATCCGTCCCTTAAATATCGTATTTAGAGTCAAATGCTGTTGTGCCGCTACGCCACGAGAACCCTGTCTTTTTCTGATTTAGTTAGACAAAATTATTTAGGACACCAATATTTAATGTTTTATATTTATTTGAGTTATGTTACCACCAAAGCAACAATCCATAATAAATTAAATCTTCAATTCTTCTGTTGTGTAAAGTAGATTATATTGTAATACAGATATAAAAAATCTAAATCACAAAAAAAGCAATAGGTAAAAAAGCAAAAAAGGGCACGGATGGGCCAATGTCCATGGTATGTTTTATTTAACAACAAAAAAAACGCCTATATTTATTTATTAAGTTATACCTTTTTTTCCCGCAAATACATTGCAGGATAGGCATAAGGAACCTTTATTAAAATTCTCTGTTAATTGCTTTACGCCGAATTCTGGAAGTATTACGCGTCGCGTATTAAGCGCGGCGTCGAGTTCCGCCACTTAACACGCAATACCTCCAGAATTCGGCGGAAAGTGGGGAATAGAGTGTCTTAACGCTAGGTTCCCTCTACCTACCCTGCTGTGCAGGATGCATCGTGAAGCTGATATATTTTTTATTTTGTATAATTTATCTTTAAGCTTAAGCCGCGTCTAGGTCGCTAGTATATAAATAAGTGTAACTAAGCGTGTCGGTTCATCGTACAAGCCAAAACCAACAAACGTCTTTCCCATATACGTAGGTATCACGAAATGGGGGCTTCAATTGATAATGTCAACAGCTGTAATTGTAACGCTGTTTGTACGACAACAAAAACGTGAGGCAATCAGTGAATGAAATAAATTAAGTTGATTCCGATATCAATACGGATATGGGTGAAACTCACAATGTTGCAAAAAAATATATTGTTTATTGACGCAGTCGCTTCGTAGTGATCGATGGTGTTGAGTTCGATATTCAATCGAGGCAATAATAACCAGGAGTTTCAGATTAGAGCGTTTAACCAAACACATTTTTTTATTTTTATATATTAGTATATAGAAATGTAGGTAATATTTGCGATTACAAATAAGCTTTTTCGTAAAAATCATTCATAACACAGCTTTTATATTTAAAAGCATAAGAAGTCATCATACATTACCATGAACTATTCCATGAATAATTGAATCCGACGGGCGTGCCGAACGAATCCTGAACAAATAACATTTGAGGGCCATTGTTAATACTTAAGTGTTGTTAAGTATCGATATTTTTGTTTCCTTTTGGATAAAAATGATTGCTATTTTTTTTCTGGAAAATAGATCGACTTTTTTTATAAATCTGTAAATTTTAAAAAATCTGTGTAACGAGAATATCGAAAGGTAAAAAGAGTACAAAATATATTGACTTATTACTGTAAAAACAGTTCACTTTGTGACAAAAGATTACGTTTTTGATTTTCAACCAAATTTTCAAAATATTGTGTTGGGAGGTGAAATTGAGCATCGCGCCTTGTCTACTAGAGCGAGGTTATGAAAAAATTTAAACATAATGAATCTCCTACATAAGTGGGAATAACCTAGTGGAAATCGAACCCATAAGAGTCACATTTGCAATCAAACTTACAAAATATAATATACACAATTATCGATATACCGGGAGTATAACATAGTGACATGGGAGAGAAAGTAGGTGACTTACGTGTAAATTGCCTGCTGTAGAATGCAAGTTGCAAGAATTAATCAACACTCTGAAAGAAGAGTGTGAAAATAACGATCTAAGCCTGAATGCGAGTTAGATAAAAGTTACTACTATTACTACATTTACGCTTTATCCCTAGCGGGGAAGTCAAAGTGATGAAACAAGGGCTAAAAAGGAAGGAAACCTCGGTTGATTTTCGAAAAGACAGTATTAAAGATACTGGAGGAAGATCACGTAAAAAGCATGAATATATGAAGAGGCGAAAGAAATATGGAGAGAACCTAAAATTTGGCGCTCCGTTCTCTCGGTCTACTCCGCTAGGGGTACAGTGTAAAGCTAGTATAGTATACATCGATATACCACTCACCCATCCCTAGCCGACCGGAAAATTTTCTCAGAAGATTTCCTCTACTTAGTTTCTTCGCTGATGGTGTTTCTTCGTAATCTACACTAGGAGTATTTAGTCCCCTCCCCAAGACATTTCATATCGGATTTGAATAAACTGTTGTGAATAAGCAATACGAGTATTTCTTGTATTTTCCGGTTTCTCGACTTATTTAAAAGTTTTCTTGTGATATTTTTCTATTAAAAATGAGAAAAATATTTAACTTCCATTATATATTCTTTTAGCTGCACTCAGTAGGTAGAAGGAACCTGGAAATCTTGTGTAAGATTATTTGATAAAATGAATTATATCCATCATCAATTATATTCACTCAACACGTAACAAGAAGATAAACAAAATGGTTAGGGAGCTGATTTAGTACTCTCTTAAAAACGTAATAGTTTATGATTAAGATCAGGACCTGATTATATGTAACTTTTCTCTGCTTTTTTTCTAGAATAAAAGTCATAATTATAAATAGGTATATAAACATTATTAACCACGACCATCGTGGCGCAGTAGCTTATGGGTGTGACTGTAACGCGATGGTTGTACGTTCGATCTCGAGGCAGTGAGTTATTATTTATCAATATTTTCATTTCTTCGCTCTGGCACCAAGTCAAAAGCCCGACTTTGAGTTTCGCCACTTTTCGCCACGGAAATTGGGGAACACAGCGTCATAACACTAGGTTGCCTCGGTCCTACCTGTGTGGATACAGCGTGAAGCTGATGTTAACATTACTAACATAAGAACATCATCAGACAATCGATATGAATACTAATAATATATGTAATATAATATAATACATATATATAACAATTAACCGACAATGTAATGATATGCCATGGAGTATGTAAGCCGGGGAACACGACCCGATTTGAATAAGCTCCTACAGCGATCTCCAGTTGCCGACTACTGAATTACATTAACTATTATTGTTAATAACATAGATATATGCTTAGTAATATTGTTGCTAGTATAGATATTTGCAGATTTTAGAAATGTTTTTGTGGTTTCTTCCTTTTTTATCCGATTTTGGAAAGGGAAGTTATTAGTTTGATATGGAAGTGATAATGCTAGATTGCTAAGTAACATAATTATGACCCAGGTAATTGATATTTTTTTAATTATTAACCGACTTCTGTAAGAAAAGGAGGTTATCAATTCGACTGTATTTTTTTTATGTTTGTTACCTCAGAAATGTTAAAGTCGGTGTCAAGCTAATGGTACAACAACCTTACTACAATATCGAATTACTAAGCCTGTTTGTTTTATTTGGTACTAATATCAAAATTATAAAATCTTTTTTTAATTATTTTTGTCTAACAAAATCAAAGTACGTTTTACTGTATGTAATTTTTTTTACTTTTTAGTTACTTGTTTAAAGTCGTTTTTTATGTTGAAAATTATTTTTTATAGCTATTTATTCCCTTAGAGTAGGTACTTAATGGAGAAATGTATACCAAAAAAAATACAACGAATATATTTTTTTACGTCTTTTTTACAGTTTTTATAGAGGGAACCTAGTGTTAAAACCTGCGGAACTTAACGTCGAGCTTTTTCCACTAAAGAAGAAAGAGGAAGGAAAACAATTCGTTCACATAAGCAAAAATTTACCGTACGACTATCTCATTTATAGAGAGGCCTATGTTATTCCTGTAAAAAAAAAAAAATAAATTAGCTTTACGCTGTATCCCGCACACAGCAGGGTAGGCAGAGGGAATCTAGTGTTAAGACACTTCGTTCCCCACTTTCTGCCGAATTCTGGAGGAATTGCGTGTTGAGTGGCAGAACTCAACGCCGCGCTTAATCTCGACACCAGAGCGAAGAAATGGAAATATAAATTTAAGTAAATATTTCATCTCCTCGATCGAATTGGATGGATCGAACCCACAACCAGTCGGTTTTGCCGCTGCGCCACAACCGGCCTCCTTATTCGGTTATTCCTGTAATAACTATAATATTTACATATAGTTAAATTAAGACATTTATGGGTCCCGCCCAAACATTAACGTTCACGCATTGCAGTGACACGTTAGAAAAATGACGTGTCACGTCGAAGATAAATCTTAGGTCATAGTTAGATGCACTCTGAAATTGTTGCAATTTATCAACCCTTGCCGGTAGAGCGTGACGCCTATTACTACTGAGTACTAAAGTGTTAGGTTTATATATTATAATTTAGGTGATATTAAATATAACTTTTTATATTTAATAATATCACCTAAATTATAATATATAAACCTAACACTTTAGTACTCAGTAGTAATAGACGTCACTTTTCTACAATGCTTATATTGGCCGTTCCAGTGCAGTAGGCAAAAAGCAGGGTTTGGTTCCTACTAGATTTATTTTGATTTATTTTCTGTGATAACAAGACAAAGCGCGGCGTTAGGTTCAGCCACCCAATACGCAGTGTCTCAAAACATGAAGAAAGCGAAATACAGTCTATTAATACTAAGTACTCTCTGCATACTCTGATATATACGGGATGAAATGTGAATCTGAAAAAAAGAAGATATTATATACTCCAAATACTTAAGCACTTGTGCGCTCACCTGTACTTATAACCATGGACAATGGCGGGTGACAAAAAATATTATAAACGATATCTGAACTGAAAATAGCGATCACTTTATTTATATACATACATACATATTATATCAAAGTTTTTACAAGGGGAGAACTTTTCTTTTTTACAAGTGAGTTAAATCGAAGTGCTCGCATCATTTATCTCATACATTTAGATAGGTGCCATTGAAGCGTATATGAAACGTTTCGTGGTTTGGAGGTTCGAATTCCGGATACTCGGAAGAATGGTTAAAATGTATATAATATTGTTTGTATTATTAGTTTAAATATGTGCGACGTTAAGTTCCGCTAATAATTACGAACAATAACGCAGTAATGGAAAGCTTTTGTCTCGTTGCTATATGCATCATGAACTGGACATTTTCGAGATATTGTGGGTTGAGTGGTGGAACCTGACGCTGCGTTTTCTCTCTAGTAATCTAGAGAGAAGAAATAATTGATTCCTCTGAATGGGAATCGAATCCACAACCGTCACGATTACAGTAACGCTGTGTCGTTACGCCACATTCTCCATTTAATTTTGACTTATTTTTTAAATATTATAACAAAATTTTACATAATTTAGATTTACAATGTTTGCTTTAAAGCACTATATTTCGGGGTTAATGTATGCGAGAGCATAATCTACTACGGTAATGTATTTAATGGGCAAGAGTGTATCACGTAAACCATTGCTACTATTGATTTAGTAATAAAATAAATACATGTGTAATTCTACTCTATTTTTACACATTCTGACTGTAAATGCGGTGGTAGTAGGTTCCGTACCAAAAGAAAATGTCGCTATTAAAATTAATTCAGCTTCCTCGAAATACTTTAAAAAGCGACACACATTTTATATCTCAAAATTGAGTGATAAGAAAAACTAAAGTGTCTTAACACTTAATTCTCTCTGTCTACTCCACAATATTTATTTTTCTTAATTTATTTAACCCGCCTATTATTATGTTAAAACTAGTCTACACCAATAGGTGTAGACTAGTTTTAAGACCCTGTGGGCTACGAGACGAGAGATACGAGATTTTATATTGAACTCATTTATTATACATTAAATTTGGTATATATATACTCTGCAAAACAATAACTAAAACTGATTGCACAACTGCGCGTTTCACAATTTAATTTAGTACATTTACATTGCATGTTTACAAATGTTTTAAATAATATTTATGATTGTTGTGCAATACCTCTTAATAATAAGTCAAATTTCCAGACATTACGTGTTAAGTAAGTGGCAGATCTCTACGCTGCGCTTTAACTTATTAATAAAGCGGGAAAAAGAAATTAATTCTTCTCCTCGAATATGAATCCACAACCGTCGCGTTTACAGTCAGAAAGTGCCGCTGCGCCACGACGGCCTTAACATTTGATTTTTTTAGCTTCACGCTGTACTCCGCACATAATAGTGTAGGCCGAGGGAGCCTGGGAATATATTTTTCCAATTACCGCCGAATTCTGCTGCACTTTGCATCATTACCAGGAGTAAGAAATTAAGATATTAAATATTTCATTTCCTCAATTTAGAATCGAATCTACAACCTCTCACATTTACATTCACAAGCTTGTGCCTCTATCGTACGTTACTAATAATGTTCAATCTAAAAAGGTGGTTATTCTATCGGACAGTAAAAGTGCTCTCCAACATTTGGCTCGATGCGCCTCTGGTCAGAGAGGTGTACCGATAGCCTATGTAATTA
>DWQW01013796.1:0-10049 GCA_018249695.1 Heliconius erato demophoon | reverse complement strand
GATTAACTCTGATATTTCTATTTTAAATTCCTTTAATTGATTTTCGAAGCTATTATTTTGTACTTTACGCTTTCGGATCGCAATATTTTGAGTCTCGAGAGTAGTTTTGTCGGGATTAGATAATTCAGTTTGGAGTTTAGTATTGCCTTCCGGTGTGTTCATATTGATAGGAGTAATAATTTAAAGTAAAATAAACACTGTGGTACATACAGCGTATCCGCTCCGCTTGATTACCCTGTACGTAGGCCTTATCTGGGTCTCGTAGTGCAGGACGCGCCCGGCAGCGTGTTGACTTGTTTGTCCCTTTCGTTCTCGCACTGGGTGATTTGCAGATCAAAGACAATTTTTGCGTTGGATATAAAACTTTACACTGATTACTATTAGGTTAAAAATGGAAAATCGCGTAATTTTGTTATTTGCATTATTATAATAGTAGACTTAAGTAAGACACGTCCGATCGCTACGCCTTTCGACAGCAGAAACCATTCCACCACCCGGATAAATGAATTATTTTAATTTCCTTTCCTTTAGTACGACATTGACTTCTGCCACTCATCAAGCAATGCCAAATGTTTTTAAAATTGTCCGAAATCTGTGAAAAGGAGTGTCTTAACACTTCTCACACGGTTCCTTCTGCCTATCCTAATATATTCGGGATATATTATGAAGTTTATAAACAAATATTCCGAAAAACGTGAAGTCAAAAAATTTATTAAAAATTAATTGGCATTAAATATAATATAAAAAGTAAAAGTAAAATACTCTTTATTGTACACCAGAAATACAAATCACAATATTGAAAGAAACATACAAATCAGTACAAAAGGCTAAATGAGCGATCTCTTCCAGGCAACCTTTGGGTAGAGGAGAGAATTAATGAAATAGGAAGGGGTGTACATAGCAAAATGATTGATTGATTGATTTATATATTAAATCTTAATAGCATATAAACATACGTATGGAGGTATACATACGAGGAAAAAATATTAGTTGAATAAACAAATGACCAATTTGATCTAGTACTACTTAAAGTGCAAGATAATATTCTTTCAGTCTTTTTTTTAAGTTATATAGGTATAGGTGGACGGATTTGATAGAAAAGGATTTTTTTGTATAGAAGGAAGCGGAAGGGATGTCAAGAGCAAAGTTAAACTTAGAGTGGCAAATGATGTGATTCACACCAATACTTAAGTTATGTTTTTTTTTAAACATTTTTAAAGTGTTATTCCACATAGTTATTTAGAAAACGTATAAAAAACTGTAATTGTAAACGTAGCGGGACTCGAACCGGCGCCTCCTGGAAACCGACCAGGCGCTCAGAGCGCCTGGTCGGTTTCCACTAAGCCGTTCTCATCAAGCTACGTCGTAATTTTTATACGCTTGTTAAAACTTATTTACGTTGCTTTCTTTTCTTGTAGTTTTTTAATATCCTCAGTAAGCCACGGAGCTGGAAGATGTTTAACGCGCACTGGTCTAATAAGTGCATGCATATTGTACAGTTGAATAATAAATGAGTTGAACACAGATCATTGATAGTCAATTGAGCGTTCTGATAAAGTGAGTAAATTTCAGTCAATGTTTCCAGCATCCTCACGCAAACGTTCTAAGTCCATACCGTTAAAGTTACGCTGCAGAAGAATTCTTGATTTTGCGTTGGGTGGTCTTACTTTGTAAGAAAGAAAAAATAGATCATGATAGGAAAATGCAGTGGGAGTGAGACTGACCATGAGATTCGACATGATCAGTGGAAGAAATTGAAATTAAATCTAAACGAGAAGGAGAAGATATAAGTAGAAGATAATGGGAGAATGTACATATTAGCTCCGTTTAACGTGGTTCTCGTCGAATTGTCCTTATATCATTTTTCAACAAACAGGTGTTGAAATTTCCCATAACGATTAAATGTTTATATGAAAGAGCAATTTTTTCAAGTAGGATCTCCAAAGACTCAAAATAATCCAGAGTAAGTAAAGGACTCTAGTACACAACGAGAAGGACTTTTGTGTGCACGAACGTCAACTCAATGAAAAGGTGTTAAGGCCTGGCGGAATTGTCTATATTGTGTTGAGAATAATCAAGCGTAGTAAATGTTATGTGAGCACGAAGATAAATAGTCACTCCGCCACTGGTCTGGCAACTACGATGATTTCGAATCAGATGAAATCCCGGCAGTGTATACGCTGCCGACGGCAAACAAGGCTTTAACCGACTCGGATACCAATATGGCGTGGACGTTAATATTATCAAAAAAAAACAGAAGATTAGGATAATGAATTAGAATAATTGGAGCATTTATGTAAACCACGTTGAAATTTTTAGGGAAAGGAGAGAGGTGAGAGATTAAGTAATCATTTAATGAAGGAATACTCTGAAAATTATTATCGCTTAAATGTTCTGAAACAGAAGAAATAAAACAATAAGTATCTAAATTTAATGTAG
Source organism: Heliconius erato demophoon (assembly GCA_018249695.1). Taxonomy (NCBI): domain Eukaryota; kingdom Metazoa; phylum Arthropoda; class Insecta; order Lepidoptera; family Nymphalidae; genus Heliconius; species Heliconius erato. The sequence goes on along the minus strand of DWQW01013796.1, from coordinate 7,610 downwards.
TGTCAGACATTTCTTTGCAAATGGATAAAAATATATTTATAATATATTTAGTACATGTAAGCTAAAATTTGATGTAAATATAAAATATAAAAATATATATAAAAGTACGGTGTTTAAACTTAAAAAAAATTGAATTTAAAACCAGTGCTGGAAAGAATCTTTATAAATGTCAGAAAAAAATTAAATCCACGTCAAATAAAAATAAAATAAATTCTATCACTCATGTTACGAGTAAAAACATCAAAAAAATAAACATTCATAATAATAATAAAAAATATAAACAAAAGAAAGAAAGCAAAAATCCTCACGTCTAAATTAAAGATTAAGATTTTTATACAATATAAAAATAACGTGTGGGTAGTAGGAAAAAAAATATAACAAGTTATATGCGCAGTTGACATACAGAATGTAAACAAATACAAAGTTATTTCTTTAAAAGTCGTTTCGGACGCGTATCTGTAATTTTTTGCGCAGTTTTATTAATCGAAACAGTATTTTACGGTGACTTGGATCTGGTGCCGTCAGAAATTATTACATGGATAGAACCATCTCTCATCCAGCACTAACTGATATCAAAGTACTCCTCCGCCTCGAGGAAAGCTGTGTGGCAAAATTTTGTTAGAAATTCTGACTGCGTAATACCAGTCCCTTTTTATTTGGTTTTGCATACTAAACTTTGTTTCGATTGGTCACATCTGAACACTTTAAGACTATGGGGCGAGATTTCTCAGAGGGACATCCCAGCCTATTGTATAGGTTATATTAGAAATGGAAAAGTCAGTTAAATCTAAATTGTCACCTATAACAGTAACTATTCTTGCTAAAACGTCTTCCGATTTCTCCTCTGCAACTCCGTGAAAGAGCAACGTCTTTCTACGCCTATGCATCTCTTGACGATCCATTTCTGAGTTTCTACTGATGAGTTCAACCTGTCTCTGAAAGCTATTTAATGCAGAGAGAGTAAAAGTATTAAAGTTGTTAAAGTCGGCCGCCAAAGAAGTTGTTGTTATCGGTGAAGAAGACTTGTTCAACTCTAGCTGGAATTCACTGCTCCTCGTATCGTAAACATCTCATTCATAGAGGTAAGTGTTTCTTTTAGCGCTTCCATGTTGAACAGTTGTAGTAGCGTTGCTCAATAAATGTATAAATATAGCTTTTCCAAGCATAATAACACTAGCCGGTGGGTATCGTAACTTAATAATTCATAACTTTTTGAAAATTCACTTAATAAACTTTTATTTCTCAATTTATTATATAAAAAAATTTTGGATGGAAAAAAACGATCTTTACTTTTTGACCTCCTACCCGATAGAACATAATTATCTCTTATCACATTATATTATAACGTTATTGACCTTCTAATGTTTATCTCTCACCTATGAACTGTATAACTGTATATTATTTGTAAATATAACTTGGAAATAAAAGCAAAAAATAATATTCATTTATCGATTGATCTAGAAATTTTGGAATTAACCATAAGCTAACATACTACGTAGATTTTTTCTTTTTACAGCTTCACTCTGTATCCCGCAAATAGCAGGATAGAGGGAACGTAGTATTAAGACACTCTGTTCCCCAATTTCCGCAGAATTGTCGAGACAATGCATGTTGAGTGGCGGAAATCAACGTGTTGCGCTTTGCTCTGTTAAATGTTAAAAATATTAATAAATAATAATGAATTCCCCGAGTGCAAATAAAACCCAATACCGTCACGTTTACAATCATACGCTTGTACCACTGCGCCACCGCGGCCGTAATTAAGTAGGTGGCCCTTATAAAAGAAACACGTCATTATCTGAGCATATCTTTCTTATTCTTATTCAATGCAGGCATTCTCCCTTTTATAATTTGGATGTTATACTGACAATATTCCAACATATTATTTACCTTACTCCACCTATCGCCGAAGACATAGCTCAGGAAAATATCAAATATAGGGGGCGTGTCTTGGACTTGTTCTGATTTTTGTGCAATTTATGTTCGAAATCAGGGTAGATCCCAGATTATTTTCGAGGTGCATTCATCGCGCCTTTGTATAAAGGCCAAAGTTCACAGATAGACTGTGCAAGCCATTGGACTATCAGTTTAATTAGCTTGGGTGTAACAACCTAGGACCTAGGATAGCTGTCTCCAAGGAGTGAAACAAAGTGACATGATGATGCAGTGCCCATTGCATCATCAGATGGTAAAGTGATACTGTAGGAAAGTCACGCGAAAAGCATGACGCCCTCCCGAAGGGCATATATGAAGAGGTTGATGACAGTGGACGAGGCGAAAAAGGTATGTAGAGACCGTAGCGTTTAGCGCTCCGTTCTCTCTGACTACTCCGCTAGGGATAAAGCGTGAAGCTATGTTAAGTTAAAAATTATATAGCTTATAAAAAAAAATAATAACATAATTTTAACGGGCTGCACCAAGTGAGGCAAGTGCTAAAAAATATGCTCGGAGCTGTAAATTATATGAGCCTAATTTAAAATAGTAAATTGATAGCCTCTGAAGAGTTCCACTATTGAGATCCTAGCTCTATCATCATATTTGCTAAATTATTGTACTGCCACCTAAGCTACGTATAACTAACTACCATGTAGCACGATACAATGTCAAATTCAGTTTCTTAGATTTTATTCGATCGACCTGATAAAAGCATACTATAAATAAATAAATAACATTATTCAAATAATAATACAATAAGTTATTTAAAAAATACATACGCATATATAGAGACGAAGAAGCACAACAAAGAAATCTGTAGTATCGCCCCCATAGTCACCAGTGTACTGAATAAAATAATAAAACGATGTAACAAAATTAGATGTTTGTTTATTTAAACTAACATAAGCATAATATTATTTTCTTTTTCTTACATAGAAAACGACAGCGTATTAGTAACTTAGAAAAAAAGGAATGGAGCAATATAAAAAGTAATAAAAAAAAATAAGACATGGGGATATTTCCCCATGTATATGTTAGTAACCGTCGTAGCAGCGGTATAGCTTCTTAGTGTAAGCACGACGATTATAGGTTCGATTCCCACTCGGTGGATTTTATATATTGTTATGTGACCTTTCGATTACTCTGTTTCGGTTTAATTTTCAATCAATATAATATGAACGGCCGATTTTCATAATTATTCTTATTTTTTTTTATCTATCTATTATAGAACTATAAACAAAATATATTTGAAATCTCTACAAATCTTCCGACTACTTGCCTAATAACTCACACACACATTGTTAAGGACACACATAATGATACATCATTGCGATACGATTTGCGATCGTTGCACAATAGCGTGTTGACCTTATATAAATAATTGACCTTGCAACCATTCGTAATCCTGTTAGAACCAAGTATCCCACATTGGTAATACGTTTGTTAGCATTAGTGTTTATCTCTTTATAGAAAATATTCATAGATGCATTTTCTAATTTTGTATAAAATGAATTACATACATAAGCTTGTAATTATATTTTTCTATGAAATACCTTCAAAGTTTCACTTTTCAGATTGTCTCCTTTATTTGTATTGTAAGTTCTTATTTAGTGCTAAATATAAACTGTAGGTCCAAGAGAAGTACTCTATAGATTTTGATTACGCGGAGAATTTCATCCAAAATGCGGCAAAATCAATGCATAAATGCTCGTATATTTTTAATTGCGTTGACTAGCTTGTTTTTTTCTGTGTTTCAAGTAAACCTTAATATTTTATATTTATTTCAGCTTGACAGACAGACGGACAACATAGCCAGTCCAAGAAATTGGCGGACTTCATGTACATTGTCACATGTGTCGGTACAACATATTTAACTTAAAATCAATGCTTTTGCACATCTTTGTCGTCTTCATTACTTCATCACCGTGTAACTGTAATAAATCATAGAGTCTTTCTGAAGTATTAATATCCACGTCAGGGTCTACTACAATTTCAGATTGTCTTAAAAGCTCCAAGGCTATTACGTCCTTAAATATTTTATTAGTAAAACGACGGTTCACTTAGTATTGGTATTGGTTGTGACAATTGTTAGAATTTTTAGTTCAACAGAATAAGATTCTGTATACTTAATTAGCTAGACTAGACTATTATACTTAATTGAGACCAGTCGTGGCGCAGGGGCACAAAGTGTGACTGTAAAACCGATCGGTTGTGGGTTCGATCTAACTCGAGGAGATCAAATATTTACTTAAATTAATATTTCCATTTCTACATTCGGTCCAATACTACAGTAGGAAGTGATTCAAACCGTTTCCTAACAAGACAAGTTAATTTCAATAGAGTGAATTTTATAAATTTGTATATATGCTTTGAATACCAGTCAGGAATTCCTTTGTGGCGCTTCTTACGTAGAATAAACATTTTACCGTCGGACGAATCACTATCAGAATCAGAAGACGTCTAAGACTTCCGCGGCCTCATCACGTATAGTCAAAATATAGATATAGAACTATATAGTCCACTCTTTTATTCTAAACAACTTAGAAGACGCAGTTTTCCCTTGCCTTGTAGGCACAGGGCACTGTCCCCAGTTATACTTATATAATTTATTTAATGTATCTTTTATGCATTGTTTAAAAAAATATTAGCATTCTGCACTGCTTTTCTACATAAGCCATGTGCAAAATTTTTATACTCCTCCTCTATTTTCGTAAAAAGGGGTATAAAGATTTTGATTCACGTATTACTATATAAATTGTCTTTGTTAGATGACGAATCTGGCAGAACTTAATAAATACAGGAATGCATGGAATGTTATGTTTTTGATTTTAATGTTTTTTATTAAAAAATATTTTTTGAATAAATTTTATTATTATCTCAAAATAGGTTTTTTTGTTTATATTGTTAGGTTTTGAAAAAAGAGGGTTTTTGATAAATAAATAATGTTATAAAATCGACCAGTGTTAGGTCTTGTAAAAATAAAGAGGGTAGTTAATAAATAAATAATGTATAAAAGCGATACACATCGTATTGGAGGGGCTAATTCCCGAAACGGCATCGAGGCTAGATATAGTACCGCTGGTGAAGAAATACATTGGAGGAGTTCATAAGATAATGTGAGTTTTATTATTTTATTATATTTCAGAAGTGGGTATGTAACTCTGTAAAAATATTTGCATATTTTTTCTATTCTTTGAGTTTTACTTGCATTTTATATTTGCTGCAAATGTAATCGTGATTCGTGAAACGTTTGGTCAGGGCCACTCTCTGACAATGTGACACGTAGAATGATTATATATTGATATAATTTTAATAAAAGAATAAACAATTTGCCAAGCAATTTCAAAGTAACTTAGCCTGCGAGACGCGTGGTTAGGGCTACTCTCTGACCGTGTAACGCAGGTTAGGCAGGGATTGTTTTGTAAATATCGCGTAATTTTTATATGCCCAATTTTGTTCAAATACCTGCGGATATATATATTACTAATCTAAAATGATAAAATATTAAATGATTTGAATAAATCTATTTTAATGTACCCTCGAGTAAAAATTATATCGATTTGCAAATTCATTTATCATGGCGGTATTTATTTTTCGTGTAGTCTACCCAACATTAAAGCATTTCAAAACTAAAATTCAATATTTCACTAATACGTGTTATTTTGTATTTATGGTCAAAACGCAACGAGATCGATGTCTGATGTCACCGGAACACCGTGAGCTGTCGTAGCCGGATGCTGTTGCGGCCGGGGCTTTGGCGGCCGGGAGCTGATGCAGCCGGATGCTGTCGCCGTCTGGTGCTGTCGCGGCCGTGAGCTGTCGCGGCCGTGAGCTGTCGCGGCAGGGAACTGTTGCGGCCGGTCGCAGCACTAAGAGCAGACGCAGTTAGGCGCTGCAAAGGACACTAGATGACTTTGTTTTGGTGATGCTGAATATGAAAATTAGAGGGATCGAAGGCTGCTAGGCTTCACCGTCGGCAGCGCGCGTCATCTACGCAGAAGCCAACGTGCTTTGCCAAGTACTGCGCGGGCCGCCACCGAAGCAGCAATTATCTTAAAAGAGATCGTGGGGATCCATCGCCGTGAAAAGGTAAAAGGTCAGAAAGTATAACAATCACTTCTAAAAATATTTTACAAATTTTGAATTTTTCGCCAGTAAGCTTAGCAACTACACTATCTAGTAACCAAAAATATTGTATCAAAACGGTTTATGAATGTTAAATTTGAGTACATTTCCATCTGAATAAAGTCATAAAATTATGGTAAGGAATACAAGATATTTTTAAATAAAATTTAAACATAATGAGTCCCTAGAAGTATATTATTATGAGAAAAAAAAGATGAAAAAAGAGATTCACTGTTGAATATATGATTTAAATGACAAAACTAGTGCAAACGCGTTGAGATATTCTGAGCCTGACCAATTATTACAATATCTTATGACTTGTAAAGACGAAACAAACAATTATTTTTTTTACGAATAATTCATCATTCTATTTTGAACATGCATAGTTACGTATACAGTTTTTAAAGTTTACGATTAAAATCTCAAGAAAGCATTGATAATTCTAGCTTGCTACAAAATAATACATTCTGTTTAAACTATAAACAGAACGAGTTATTAGTTTCTCAAATATAAGAAATCTCTTATTTAATGCGAAATTTGTAATTATATAAGTTAAACAACTGAAAATAAACCTTCCAACACAAATAAATACCTATATCAAAAATAATTTTATACCTAACTCTAGCATTCAATCTAAATTCATTAATAAATAACGGGCTGGTAAAAATTTTGTAGACTTCGGTAGTATAGACATTTTATTTAGGGGGTTCTGCATCAAATTCAAATCTCATTAATTATTGACGTAGTCGACGAGATATTTGTGATTAGGTTATAGACGAATATTTAGATTTGCCAGTGCTAATGTCGAAGTATATGAGAGTGCTAAAGAACTTCTTAGTTAATAGTTAGTAGTGGTAGTACTTGGTTTACTAAGATTTATGACACTACTAATGAGCTTCTGTCTTTACATACGGTTCAATTACTCTGCGAGTAGTGAAGATCATGTAATAGGGAAATCTGGACATCAAATAAGTGTAGTCAGTTGTGTATACTAAATTCGAAATAACATTGTCGATATTTCTAAATCTCCGCACGTGACATTAGTGTTCTATGAGAGAATATATTAAGCTATCTAGCTTTTCTTTAATTTTTGCAATTTCACCTTAAACGAATAAAGACAATAAAAGAAAATGCAGAAATGGTGGTTGTGTAATATTTTTCTAAGTACTAGTATAGTCGTTATTTTACCTCTACTATAAAATAATTAGGGTGTACAAACGTAACAAAAATTTAAATAGATCTCATATAGAAAGGGAACAGTTCAAGAACATGAATGTTCATTAGAAAAATTCAAGGTTTATTTTCATGGACGTGTTTATAAAAATAATAAGTTTGTATATTTTTTTTACGCTCAATATTTACGAAACAAAAATTAATAACGAAACTAAATAGTTTCGAATCAATATGCTAAAATTATGATGGCAAATAAAGACAATTGGTTACAGCCTTTTAAGGCGACTGTGACTCTAACAGAATCTGTGACATACTTATAACTGACTTATTTAATAATGGACTAAATTGTACAAAAGCTTTAATCTGTAATATTCTAA
>DWQW01013795.1:0-10050 GCA_018249695.1 Heliconius erato demophoon | reverse complement strand
TATTGTTTGTGCTGTATTTATTTTTAAATAATTGTTTGTTTTTTTTAATTCATATTTTGTCATTGCATGTGGAGCTCACCTGTAAATGATTGAGCAATTAGATATAATTTACTTTGTTTTTTTTTTTTTACTTTTAAGGGCATGTAATAATTGTGTCAATTGTTGGTAGGCCTTATAAATAAATAAATAAATAAATAAATAAATTATCATTATAAGAATATTGGTTAAGTATGTAATATTTTTTATATTGTCTATCATCATCTCTTTACAGTATAGGCTTGTCCCTAGAATTAAGTCATGGTGTCCTCGATTTTGCCAGGTTTTTGTATCTCCCAATAAAACCACCACCAGCTCGAAAGGTGGTTTCGTTGAGAAGAGCCGCTAAGATACTCAACTGTTGTTTACAAATGTAAAAGTTAGAATTTTTATTTAAAATTATTATAGGCATTGTGCATGAAATTTACTCTTAATTTCAAATTTCACATGTCAAACTAAAATGTTAAAAAATAAAATGAATTAATTTAATTCAAAAGTTTAAGTATAACTCACAACTAATATTAATGGAATATTTCTCTAAAGTTCCCATGTAATGACCAAAGTGACCAAATGAAATTTATATATACTGATATACGAATATATCTTGCTTTTGTAATCTAAAGTTATCTATGCAGAATCGCAGTAATGTATCCACTTTACGAGGCGTGATTAATGAACATTTCACAGTTCTTAGAACAGCCATTTAAAATATTTGTTCTAATACGTTATCTCAGATTATTCCAGAAAGAAAGTTATTTCACGGTTATATGTATGTAATAAACAACGATGACATGACTGTTTGTTTGACATATGAATTTGTGGAATTTACTTACTCCTGCGCATACTTCAATTTAATTTTAACGCATTTTTCGAATTTAGCGTGGTGAGAAGAGAAAACTTGCCCAGTCACCGCTCTGTTCTTTACTTTTGTCTTTAGCTTAACAAATAATAATGTGAGATTTAATGCCACATTTCTATCATTATTATTTAAAATATTAAAAACAACACGCAATGCCTCCAGAATTCGGCAGAAAGTGGGGAACGGAGTATCTTAACACTAGGTTCCCTCTGCCTACCCTGCTGTGTGCGGGGTACAGCGTGAAGCTGGTTTAATTTTTTTTTTTTTTAAAAAAACAACAACTTCACTCTCTAACCCACACAGCAAATGGCTGAGGGAACCCAGCATGAATACACTCCCACTTGCCGCCTAATTTTTCGAAATATTAATGCAAACCTTTCAGTCCATCACAACGGCGTCAAAATATATTTTAATAATTTCCACCATTTTGCCATTTCACCACTTGCCATATCAAACAAAGCACCAGCACCAGGTCCGGTTCCGACCCAATTCTTCGTAACAGGCTATCATAGGCCGTTTATCATATCTGACCGTTATCTACTATCGTCGTTTAGACCGTTGCCGTTGTTCGGTTCGCAACTCGCCCTTGTATTTCGAGAGCAACGGCCGAAACGTTTTAAATTGCATTTGATAATTTTTTTCCTTCATTTTATTTTATAATTTAATCAATGAACGTATTGTTTCATTAAAATAAATATTTAGTGTACCTATTTTTTTAATTTATTTAACTAATTACTTTAAATTTAATAATAAATTTAATAATTTTGTAATTTACTTATTTAAGAGTATTATTTCAATAAATTAAGTATGATTTTCCATTCGTATAAAAGAGGGAAGTACCTACCCACTTTTTGATCTGTATATATTTATCATTATCGCGACCAAAATCTACTTTCTTACTTTTACCTAACATGTTTATGTTTTTTTTAAATGTTTAGTAGCAAAAAGTGTTACAGTATCAGTTGAAAATAAAACCTATTACTAATGTAGCATTTAATAATTAACTGTGCAATATTGTAAAAAGACAGTGCAATATTGAAGAGAAAACAGTCAGTTACCATTACATTTTTTTTTGTTTTGACAATATGGCAACTGGCGATCGCTATGATGAATTTTGATAATTACGCAAGGTTAAGGTTAATAAATCAAAGGTTAAATAATGTAAAAATCATCACAATTGGCCAAGGTGTTTAATCTGTACAATGCCACATAGGAACACACATACATACATAGATTGATAAACACATTACCCAAGTTTGCAACGCGCAGTCGGGTAAAAAATAATAAAGCAAAACAGGTTTCCATATTTTTTTTGTCATCACCGATAATAAAGTTTCAATGGCAAAATATAATTGACATCCACAACAAATTACATAACAACGTCCTTTCACGATTTAAATGGCTTCTTTCGAATGAACTCATGCGCAGGAGTAATTTATCGAATGATACGTAATAATACACTGAGTAAATATAGAACATGAAATGTGAATTAATTAACTTGATTGTAAGATGCTGTAAACATCTCAATTTACAATCTTATCAGGCAAAGAGGTCGTTGGAAAGCATCTGGCTTTAAACGTGATGTTTTAATCCACATTTTGATTCATAATGCAGAGTAATCAGAGGGAAACCGGGAACCTAGTGTTAGTGCACTCCGTTCTCATAATGACACTTCCGTTTCCCACTGAATTCTGGAAGCATTGCGTATGAAGTTGAGTGGCGAAACTCAGCGCCGCGCTATAAAATAACGAAATATAAAATAAAGAAATATAAAGTGCGATAAAGAAAGCAAAAATGGAGAAAAAAGAAAAAATATGAGAAATCGAGTGTTTTAACACTGGGTTCCCTCTGCTTATCCTGCTACAAGGGATACAGCGTGAAGCTGAAAAAAAAACAAATGCGCCGTGATGACGTCAAATAAAAATATTATGTAAAAACATTATTTTAAAAAACTAATCGACTCAATTCATAAACAATTAAATATAATCTTTATTACGCTTTAAATTTTTCACATTGTAATAAATAAACATCGTAAATTTTTATTTGTTTCGAGTAAAAACATACGATATGTACCATCTGGCGGTAGATTGGTTGTTTTTTGGTTGATTGCTTAAAAATACTTTATAGTGTTTTAAATGTTTATTTTTACGCCTTATTAGCTTAATTTAAATAGCGAATCTTTTTGATTTCGTAAATTTTTAATTATGGCATAATTTTAATTCCGCTATATTTGGCCAGTCGTAGCGCAGCGGCACGAAGTGTGACTGTAAAACCGACTGGTTGTGGGTTCGATCCCCATTCGAGGAGATGAAATATTTACTTAAATTTATATTTCCATTTCTTCGCTCTGGTGTCGAGGCTAAGCGCGGCGTTGAATTCTGCCACTCAACACGCAATGTCTCCAGAATTCGGCAGAAAGTGGGGAACGGAGTGTCTTAACACTAGGTTCCCTCTGCCTACCCTGCTGTGTGCGGTACAGCGTGACGCTGATTTGATTTGATTTGATTTATATTTGGATTTTTAATAAATTCATTTAGTAATAACAAGTTGGTATCAGCGGCAAGGCGTCTGAATGTAAACGCGACAGCTGTGGATGTCACTCCTGCTCGGGGGAAAGAATTATTGTCCTCGGTCTGATAACAAGACAAAGGCTGGCGTTAAGTGTTGCACTTCAAAACATAATGTTTCAAAAATTAAGATGGAGTGTCTTAACACTCGCTTCCCTCTGCCACTCTGCTATATGAGGGAAAAAGCGAGAAGCCAAAAAAATCTTCCAGAATTTATATATACATAATTGCATATTTAAATTACCCGAGCATCCCGAAGCGAATGCCGATAGGTACATCGATACAGAATCAATATGAGAACACGGCTCCCAATTAAAGACCGACAACCAACTAATGACTTATCTGAACATTCGGAAATTGTATACAGTGCAATTTACTAAGAGAATAGCTATACTAAAATAGATTTTGATTTATTAAGTTTATTAAGAAATGTAACGGTATATGTATAGTTGTAAATATTTTGTATGACTGTAGATCAGCTTGGCCGTAGGTACATTCTTCTCGGATTTAGGATTTTCATGCAACTAATGTAATATATGATCATAAATTAAAATTCTATTTCAGCTATACTTCATATGATTTATATTAGTAAAATTTCATATTTTTTTCATATTTGTACGTAAAGTTACTAGCGGACTGCATCTCTTTGATGCCGACACTTTACTAGCGCTTTACAAGTTTGCCTGAGAACATGAAAAATACGTTTTTTTTACTTTCTGCTCTTTAAGAGAGTTCCGCCACTCAACACTCAACATTTCGAAAAATTAACATCTCGAAAAAAGTATACAAATCGAAATACTAAAAAAAAAAAAATAATATACAAAAAAAAACCTTATAATCTACGATCAACTCGTTATCACGTAACAGCACTGTCGCTACGACGCTACCAATTAGCTAAACCACCTGCCCGGCGTGTGATTTAGGTCACTAATCAGTCCGGACCGTCTTTGACGGTCAAGGTTCATTGTGCTTCCTTCCATTTAGATACAGATTTCCTTTGAAAGTTAGGAAAGGGTAATTTATATGAGAATAGAAGGGTGTTTTTATCTTTAGATTTTTTTTAGTTTCACGCTGTAACCCCCTTAAAGTAGGGTAGGGCAGTGAAGATCAACAGATGTTAAGACACTCCGTTTTCTACTCACCGTTCAGTTTTCAGTTTTCAAGACATTGTGTGGAGGAGTTAAAATATATTCTTCCGCCACGCCTGTGCCCGGAAAGTTTTCCGCCAAATTCTGGATGCATTGCGTGTCAATGTCAAACGCTTCGCTTTATTACCAGAGCCAGGAAAATGCAATTATTAAATATTTTATTTACTTGATTGGGAATCGAACCCACAATCTGCCACGTTCACAGTCGCACGCTTGTGCCATTATACCACGACGAGCCTCTCATATTGAAATTGTAAGTATTTATGATTGTACATGAGAATACATTTTTGTTCAGAAAATAAATGTAAGTTCAAATCCTTAGCTTTTTATTTACGTCATATTAGGAAATTGTTATATGTTATTTAGAATCATCATAATATTATGGGTTTTATTAGTTATAATATTATTATAGTCTATTAATGAACAAAAAGTAACTTATACTAGCTCAGTAAGGAACAAATCTGTAAATGTGGCGATAATTATACATCATGGTGATAGCGACCGATACTGGCTGATTTAGGGTTAGTACCCAACAAAGAAACGGTATACCTTCTCGTTGGCTTTATTTAATGTGTAAAACGGCTTTTATAGTATAATAAACGTGTCATCTAATAAGAGGCCGTCGTGGCGCAGGAGCATAAGAGTATGACGATGGTTGTAGGTTCGATTCCCACTCGAAGGAATGAATTGTTGTATATTATTTTTTTCATTTCTTCCGCTCTGGTACCAAGACGAAGGCCCGGTATTGAGTTTTGCAACTCAACAGGCAATGCCTTGACAGCTTCGGCGTAAAATGGGGAGTCTCAACACTGGGCTCCCTTTGCGGGATACAGCGTGAACTGATTAATCGTCTAAGAAATGGACTGATTATATTTTATTTTCATCTGCCGTAATTGATTTTATCAGTTAAGCATAACTATATTGGTTGCTACGTAATAAACATATATTATTATATTGAAGCAATATTTAATACTATAATTTTGCTAAATAAAACGTAGCATTCGTATTCGTAATACGCATACATGATCATAATATATTTATTTTAACTGATTTATTCTTATTTTCTCATATATATATTCTATTTCTCTCTCTTTATTATTTCTACACATACACACACATATACGGAAACACACAAACACATCCACACTATCCATCCATCCTATACTCGTATTATGAAATCTGAAGAAGTATATATACAAGAACAATCTCTTATCAATGCTTTAAGCGAAACAGACTTGCAGTAGTGATAATTATATATTCCACTGATAGTACAATCGATCAGATAGTACTAGATTTAAGAATACTGCCTTAAAATGGTTCTAGAAACACTTAAGATTATATATAGGCCTGTAGTGGTGCAAGGGCACAGAGTGTGACTGTAAACGTGACTGGTTGTGGGTTCGATCCCCACTCGAGTAAATAAAATATTTGTTCAAATGTATATTTCCATTTCTTCGCTCAGGTGCCCAAACAAAGCGTGGCGTTGAGTTCTGCCACTCAACACGCAATGCCTTCAAAATTCCGCGGAAAATGATGAACGGGAGTGTTTTAACACTAAGTTCCCTCTGCCTACCCTGCTGTATGCGGGATACAGCGTGAAGCTGATATATATTGTATTTCTTATATTATATATATTTATTACTTTGTTATTAATATTATTATGAATATATCTCTTATATCACTTAAGAACGTAAGTGTATGGTTTATAGTACTTATTTATGTATAATTTGATAAAAAAAAATCAACATCAAGATGAATCTTTATTTAGAAGTGCTATCATAATATGTAAAAAGTTTCTTAAACAATTTTAAAATATTCTTATTTTTTTCTAATTTATCAATCAAACGTAATTATTCGCTATCGTGTGTATTTTTTCTTAGTCTTAGTTTATTTTTAAAATCTTTATTTTGTTTCTATAGGCTTTTCTATATATATATTTTAAACTCTAATAGTGTTTTAATTGAAACAGAGTAGAAAACCGTAACTTTTTGTATATTTTACAAAAAAAAGCAAAAAAAAACCTAAAGGCAAGATTTCTCTACATAATATTATATATCATACATATTTCTCAAGGTGCAAGAATGCTTATAAACCGAATCAGATTAGCAACATGACGACGATATATCGATTATTCGCTACTATTATCATTCGTTATATTTCATATCGATACTCGTATAGCTCACGTTATTAATGTTAGCCTATTAGGGCTGCGACGAGAATAAATGTGGGTACCAAGATTTATTTCTATGAATTACTTTTATATTACTAGAATGTATGATCAATTAATATGGAGTTTTATTTTTTTATTGTGCATATGTAAAAAATATTTTAAAAAATAGACACCTGTTATTTTGATATTTGTTTTATTTTCTTTTCCCCTTCTTTTACCCGTCCGACTATTAACTAATTGATTTAGTAATCAAACGACAAAAAAAAATGTATTAACATTTGTGACAAGTTGTGGGTTCGATTTCCATTCGAGGAAATTAAATATTTAATTAATATTTTCATTTCTTTGCTCTGGTAATAAATCAAAGCACGTCGTTGAATTCTGCCACTCAACACCTAATGCCACCAAAATTCACGTGGAAAATGAGGAACAGAGTAACACTAGGTTCCCTCTGTTTACCCTGCTATATGCGGAATACGGCGTGACGTAGATTTTTTATAAGATACGTTAAAAAGCCACGCTATAAAAAAAAGTTTTACAAAGATAACGTACAGTAATGTCCCCATTAAATATCTAATTACGAACGAGCTTACAAAAGTGGCGATCTAGGAAGTGTATCTCAAGTGAAAACTTTCATCGGCTAGTATCGAAGCAGGAACTTATCGGTGCTCATAAACGTAATACACAAGTTAAAGTTGAACGTACACTGCGAATTATTGAATATATTTTTTTTATATTTTTTATTGAAATTTTTTTTTTTATATTTTTATGTCTTTCGTATGAAACAAGAGTATTGAATTTTAACTCAATTTATTAAAATCAAAAGGTATGTTAATAAATATAGTTAAAATTCTAAGGTTTCTTAGTTTTCGCCTTTAAAAATAGCGTATTGGGTAGAGAAACGAAAATATTTAGTAACAATTAAACCTACAATTAAAATGTGAAGCATTTTTTTGTAATTTATATAAGACGGTAACATACTCAGAATAAAAAAACTCCCATAAGAACATTCTAATATACAAAAGAAATAGACTACTGTGCTCTGGTAAGAACCAGAGCTACCTAATAGTTATACCTACTATATATCTTATTTACATTCAAGCCTACCTAATATGTACTTTGAATTGATTAAGACAAATAAATTTTTTAAACTTATTACATAATCTAAAAAAGTAGAACTCAAATACAAAAAATAATATTTTTTAACTTCACGCTGTATCCCACACACAGCAGAGTAGGCGGAGGGAACCTGAGAACCTAGAATTAAGACACTCTCTTCCCATTAAGACACTTCCGTCCAAATTTTCCGTCGAATTATGCAAGCATTGCGTGTTGAGTGACAAAACTCTACATAATATTTATTAATATTAATATTAATATTTTACGTCTAAGTGTACGTCTCGAAAGACAATATGGTACCTAAATACTAGATACCTATCTCATAATGATCGTAAACCAGCCGCCGACACCTGCATTTAACAGTTACTGTAATCAGACGATGTATTATCTCGTTCCATGCTGTATAACGACGTATTTTAGACGTCATGGCTTTTGTGTTTTCTTCTGTTTTTTGCTAATAATAGTATATTGAGTATCTTTTAGGCAAGGGTGAGTTGGATTTGTAATTATTAAATGAGAATATATATTTACTAACATACTCTATATAAAATAGCTACAGGATGGTGTAGTTCAGTTCATCCTTCTAATCTAATTAAAGTTTTCCAAATGTCAGAAAATCAAACAGAGTGTCTGCTGTTTGATTAAAGTAAAGTAAGAAGAGACTCAGACTAAATATAAATCAACTCAAATATTCCTAAATCGTCTTATTTAATAAAAATATAAACATATTTAAACAACCAAAACAACTGTCAGAAATCAATCCCTTCCTAACTTTAGCCACTGAGTCTAAGAATGGTCATCATAATAATACGTAAGTACGTAAGTACGTTGATCGAGTTGTGACCTAAAATTAGACTTTCTTAGCTTTTGCGTATTGTTCACTCGGGAAGTAAATAAAATCAAAAGTAAGAAAAACCTAAAATCAAGTCTACGCAGCCATCTACAGCCAACTTCAGTGTGGCCACAACTCATCGACTGTACTATATATACTACACTGATTGGCTAGTTTATAAATCACCATTCTGATTACCGGGCAACGACAGGATAACTGAGACAACATAATATATTTCAAAGGTTATACGCTAATGTCGTTATTTAGAACCCCGGACACGCCTATAAATGATTTAGGTTTCGCAATGTAAGACCTCTATTTAGTATGCTTGTGAGCTAATATTAGATATAATAATTTGCTTTAACTCCTTTATCCCGCATATAGCACATAGAGAATCTAGTGTTAGAACACTCTGTTCTCCCTTTTGGAATTTAACGCCGCACTTAAAAATAAATAAGAATTGTTAGGCTGCATACCTTCCACATATTGATACTTCAATTAAGAAAAGGTACGTGTGTACTTTGTAAATTTAAAATATGTTAATTTAATCAGATTTTGAATTAAATAAACATATTATTTTTTGTTCATTATCATGTAGACAACAAAATTTTTAACATCTAGTAAAAACAATTATAACAACTGACGCGACTGGTTCGATCCCCACTCGAAGAAACGTAATATTTACTTAAATTTATATTTCCATTTCTTCGCTCTGGTATCGAGGCAAAGCGCGGCGTCGAGTTCCGCCACAAACAATGCCTCCAGAATTAGGTGGAAAGTGGGGAAAGGGGTGTCTTAACACTACCTTTTTCCCGCTGTCTACCCCTCTATATGCAGGATTCAGCGCGAAGTTGAAAAAAAAAGAACCCCTACAAAACACTTACCTACGACCAACTCAACTGAAATCACTTTTCCAGACCTACAGTATCTATCAACAATTAAGAACAATTTTAGCATCCAATCAAAATACGTTTTGATGAAGAAAGTTTAATTTACGATCAAACTGTTCATTCCCATAAATTTCTTACTACAATGTTAACATTGCTACAAAAACCAATATATAAAAAACTGGATACACTCACAAGAAATATGGATGAAGAGATCACAGCATCTTTCATCTAAACTGGCTAGTAAAAGAACTTACCTTAGATATGCTTTTCCATTTTAGACTTTATTAAATTGTAATAAGGTAATTTTTGGTTTGTCTTAAGTTTTAATGTTTGTTAGTTAAGTCAAGGTCGGGTAGTATTAAATAGCGTGCGTAGCAAATCGGATGTGAATCGCAGATGTCAAAATAGATAGCTATTGCGTGAAGACGC
>DWQW01013794.1:0-10050 GCA_018249695.1 Heliconius erato demophoon | reverse complement strand
CTCTGGTGCCGAGGTTAAGCGCGGCGTTGAGTTCTACCACTCAACACGCAATGCCTCCAGAATTCGGCAGAAAGTGGGGAACGGAGTGTCTTAACACTAGGTTCCCTCTGCCTACCCTGCTGTGTGCGGAATATAGCGTGAAGCTAATTTAATTTAATGTATATATTAGTGTTTCTATAAAAACAAAAGAAACCATTGTCGAATTCGGTCTGTATATGAAATGGTTACGGCAGTATCTTAGTCATTTAATGCTTATAAGAGCAAAAATACATACATATGTATGTATATATAGATATGAGATCACTATTTTTTCTTCTAAAGAAGAGAAAACATGGCATAATGTTAATTTAGAAAATATATTTTTAAGAAACCTTGTAAGAAACCTTGTTTCAAACCTTGTTTCCATAAAGACACTTCTGCTCCCAACTTTCCACTAAATTTTACAGACTTGTTGACTCTTGAATGGCGAAACTAAACGCCGCGCTTTGCCTTGACACTACACCGAAAAAATGAATAGTGAAAGTAGAATCTACCTACCTTCCACGTTATATGCGTTGGAAAATGGGAAAAATAATTCAGTAAATCCATAAAATGTCAAACGAAATATTGTCGTTCAGCCAAAATATCCAGCCGTCTGCTCCACAAAAGGATTTGTTTCCAATATTTATTTCTTCCACTTACAAATTCCATCTCGAATCATTAAAATAAATTGATACTTATAAAGGTTATCTATCTTTTTGTTCGTATTCGTGTATTGCTTTTAGTATTTTGCGTCCGTTATTATATTTTTGATATTTTTGCTGATGCTTATTGATATTTATTGAGAATTATTATTATTATATTACGCTTATGTTTTAGCGTTTGGCTTATGCGATGGCAAGGGGTTCGATTTCCACAAGATACAGTAAATAAGTTGATTTTAAATATTTTGACAATATATAAATTCTCAACGGGCACGTTCGAAAAGCCATAAACATAAAGAACTATTTTTAAACATTTTTAAAGTGTTATTCCACACTTAGGAAAGAAAAATACTTATTTAGAAAACGTATAAAAATTTTAACGTAGCGGGATTCGAACCCAAATTTTTATACGTTTTCTAAATAAGTAACATAAATAACGTTAAAGATCAGAACAGAATTCGAAAAAAAATTTTAGAATCACGCTGCATCCCTCATGTAGCAGGGTAGGCAGAGAAAATTAAGTGTTAGGACACTCCATTATCCACTTTTAATCGGATATGCGAGACGATTGAGTACATAAGTTTATATTTTAACATCTTGCAAAACATATATAATATGTTTAATATTAATTCTATAATTGTTTACTACAAAACAACCATATATATGTAAACTAGATAGATAACAGCCAAACCGCAACCATCTATAATTAATGTAGAACTGTTGACTATGCCTTTTGTTTATTAGTATATATAAATAATATTATAATATATAAGAAATAATATCATTTTCCTGGTCGAGTTAGACAAACACCCGTGTTGACTTCCTGATTATAAAAGTGATATTTGTGGGTTCAAACCTTACTTGGGGTATTGATTTTTTTTTCCTGGCACTGGTATGGAAGTAGGAAGAATTGGCACGGCGTAAGGTTCTTCATAACGCTCAAATTCTCGAATTCAAGCGAAGAGAAGAAAGTGGAGTATGTTGACACTTGATGAAGCTAAATGGTGTGATTTAGGAAATATATTTAAAAGTATGTACACCAATAAGCGCTATTTTCTTTATTATAGATTTTGATGATGATGATGATTTCCGCACACAGTAGGGTAGACAGAGGGCAACCTAGTGTTTAGATCATCCGTTCTCCACTCTCTCCCAAGTTTTTTCTTACGTGTTGAGTGGCAAAATTTAGTTTTTTGGCTGTTGTAAGAGCGAAAAAATTAAAATATTAAAAAATAATAATCCATTTCCTCGAGTGGACATTAAACCCACAACTGTTGCGTTACAGTCTCTTGTGTCCCTGAACTACTAGACCTGGAATAGAGCAAAATAGTCTTTGTAAATTTGAAAAAATATTCATAAATTGTTAGTAAATGTGTTAAAATATTATTTACTTATATATATTAATAGCCCAATGACTTTCATCTTAATTCAAAACATACATTCTTCTCCCTTATTGAGAGTTTCTATACTTTCGGGCCTCGCAACTGTACGTGACTATCGCTTCCGGTTGAACGTTTGCTTGAACAATTTCCTTTTCAGACAAGTCTGTAAACGTAACACCGTTCAGTTTTGCAAGTAAATAAAACTAGATTATAAAGGGTTCTATTGCCAATAGATACTTTTAACTTTGAGGCTATCTTAGTATGTATCCAGATAAAAAATATGTTAGTCTGTTACTATTTGTTTCAAGAAACCATTTTTTATATTATTTTAATCATGTTATGTATGTAATATTCTTTTTATTTAATTTTTTTTAGAATAAAAATAAAATAAATTAGGTTCGCTTTTTTCCCACTTTCCGCCAAATTCTAGAGGCATCGCGTGTTCAGTGACGGAACTCAACGCCGCGCTTTGGATTGATACCAGAGCAAATAATTGGGCGAATAATAACATTATAACAAATATTTTATTTCTTCGAGTGGGCATCGAATTCACAACCACGTTTACTCTCACACTTTCTGCCCCTGCGCCACGATTGGTCTTAAAATAATTTTCTGATTTGTAATTGAATTGATCTTTTAAAAGAATTAATATGGAAATTAAATATATATATTTTTAGTAGGTTATTTTAGAAAATATTGAAAGAGAAATAGAAAGTGATATCCTTTACAATAAATATTAATTTACTTTTCATAATAAATTAACAGAATCGTATTTTCCAATCATTCATTTGACATATGGTCGAGGTAACTCTGACCGCAGGTATATTGGGCTAAATTGAATCGATTAACGTGGTGTAATAAAATAGCCCAGAGCCTTTAGTGGGTTACATTGGAATAAATAAAATAATGTCTAGATTTTGTCATTAAATGAAGTAACCAACACAAAAAGTGATAAATAAAATCAGCAACTCTTTTGGTTAACATGTACAACCAAAGGAAGTCTTAAGATTTGTAGTAACACTAGCTTTCACCTAATTTTTAATGGGAATTACTAAGAGTTATGTATGATCCATAACACATTTTAAGCGTATCAAGTATCTCTTGTACAGTGAACTGCATACAAACTATTGCCTTCCTCGATAAATGGACTATCCAACACAAAAGGATTCAATTGGAACCACTAGTTCGTGAGATTAGTGCGTTAACCCAAACAGACTAAGGTTAAGTTATAGTGTAATCTAACTTTATAGTATTAATATTGATAACTTATAAGTATTCACATATATATAAATATAGATACCTATACTTTGTATAGTATAGATTATTTAAAAAAACTTTCTACTAGTAAAAGGAACTCTACCTTAAAACAGACTAGTATATTCGTATTCACTTTAAATCGGAATTAGCATGCGACGTCCGACAGTTCGGTATCCTGGCACAACGCCAGGCGATGTAAATCAAAAAACCTAATAGGAAGTTAAGGGGATGGAAACGGGTTCCTATGGGAACTGCAGTAATTGTACCAATCCGTACCATTTGTTAGCGATTGGATTGTGGTTCTAGTTTCAGGCTTCAGCTGAATCATCAAAATATTTGAGGATAGCAATTATCCTTTCATTTGTGTGATATTTGTAGCACTAACTCGGTTTTATTTAATGTGAAGATGTCAGCCGTGACTGTACCTAATTGCGACAGGTTCTGGGTTCGATTTCTACTGGAGGAAGTCAAATATTTAATATTTTTATTTCTTCGCTCTTGTGTCGAGGTAAAAGCACGGCATTGAGTTCCACTTAACAACCAATTCATCCAGAATTGGCTGAAATATGGGGAATGGAATATTTTAACACTAGGTAGGTGAAGCTGAGAGAGAATTTGATTTTATTTTTCAGAATTGGTTAATTTTCATAATATTTATCGTGGGGTTTGGATATACCATCTGACATATTTGTGAGATCAAATGATCAAATTTTTATAAGTCTTCTAAATAAATGTATTCCTTTCTTAAACTTGGAACAACACTATTAAAAAATATTAAAAATAATCAGATATATTCAATCCTTGTTACGAAACCTATAAAAGTAAGAAGTAAATATCCATAGATCCTTGAATATTACCTCCTTGAAGATTTATTAATAATAATCTTCAATGTTTTATTTAAAAAGAAACCTTTTTCTTTCAAATTTAGCCTTATTATTATATAACATCGAAATTTCATATCGAAAATAAATATAAATTACCCATCTCGTCTGATTAAATTTATCGCACTTTCATAAACTTCGACCATGACCTCAGAGAAGCTTTCAATGTTTATGAAGTTGAAAAGATTCATATAAAATTTATAGCTGGAGCCTATGGTGTTAAAACTGGTTGTTGTTAGTATCTATATAGCATATAACAATCTTGTATGTTCCGGTAATATAATAAAATATAACATCGTAGAGATCATTGAGGCCGGTCGTGGCGCAGCGGCACAAAGTGTGACTGTAAACCGACTGGTTGTGGGTTCGATCCCCACTCGAGGAGATGAAATATTTACTTAAATTTTTATTTCCATTTCTTCGCTCTGGTGTCAAGGTAAAGCGCGGCGTTGAGTTCTGCCACACGCAATGCCTTCAGATATCGGCAGAAAGTGGGGAACGGAGTCTTTCACTAGATTCCCTCTGCCTACCCTGCCGTGTGCGGGATACAGCGTGAAGCCGATTAATTAATAACAGCGTAAGGCAAGTATAATGCCAATCAATACTTTTATATATATCTAGATTGTTTCTTTTTCAGCTTTACGCTGGGTCTCGCACTAATCAGGGCAGGCAGAGAGAACCTGGCAACCTAGTATTAAGACACCATGTTGCCATTAAAACACTTCCGTTCCTCGCTTGCAGCTGAATTCTGGAAATAACTGTTGATCGGCGGAACTCAACGCCGCGCTTTATCTTGTTACCAGAGCGAAGAAATGAAAATACTTAGTGTTAAGATACTCTGTTCTCATTTGTATTGAGTGGCGGAACTCAACGCCGTGCAATGAAAATTCTATGAAAAATTCAATATAAATATTATTAAAAATATATCAAAAATTAAATATTTTGAAAATATGGCTTCTAAATACAACTTCTGAATTGGGCTTCGAAAGAATTATATATTCAAAAACTCAAATGTTCCTCTTAAAGTGACAGAAAGAATATGTAGACTAAAATATATATTATAAATTAGCGACCCGCCCGCGGCTTCGCCTGCTTGAACTACGTAATTATTAATTTACTCTCGTTTTTTATGGGGGCAAGCATCCCTCTGCAAATTGCAATAGTGAATTTTGGTTCCATTACGTTATTAAATAACATTTTTTTTATATATCTCATGTACAGACACCAATCCTATATGATTTTATTATATGTAGCTTATATAGCCTATAAACAGTTATCATTTGGACTTCTGTCAGGAAATTCAGAACTAGTAAACCAGTACAATCCATTTATTTCATATAATAAATTATTATTACCTTAACAATATTCTGTTAAGATAACTTAAGAGCTTAAACTTGTTCATTTTACCTTAATACATCGAATATTTTGACACCATTTCAATGACAAGAACGTTGACGTTGACACTTCCACGGCTCTAAAATGTCAATACCGACGTCCAATTTGCGTCAGGCGTCGAGTATTGTAATTAATCGACCAAATTTATTATAAAATATATTCAATATTAAACATCTATAATAAATTACTGTAAAATTTGACGCGCCGTTGTTAAGCTGTATTGGGAAACATGGCTTGGGTTTCAGATTTATTATTGTATTTTATTAGCAATAAAATTTTTTTTTGTTTATCGTTTCTGTTTTAAATTGTAAAATTACATAGAAAACTGCTCGAACGTTTTATGTTAAAACAGTAAATAAAAGTTATGAGGCTAGCCGTGGCGAAGAGTCACAAAGTTTGGCTGTAAACGTGACTGGTTGTGGGTTCGAAGCCCACTCGGGGAAATAATATATTTACTTAAAATGTATATTTCCATTGCTTCGCTCTGGTGTCGAGGTAAAGCGCGACGTTGAGTTACACCATTCAATACGCAATGACTCCAAAATTCAGCGGAAAGTGAGAAACGGAGTGTCTTAACACTAGGTTCCCTCTGCCTACCCTGATGTGTGCGGAATACATTAAGCTGACTTTTAATTTTAAAAAAGTTATTTTCTTACATATATCTATACATATCTGTAATTATTTTAAATTTATTTATTACTACAATTTAAGATAAAGTGTGAACCTACATTGTTGACCGGCACTTCATGTGTTGTATACATTTTTTCTATTTTTTTACCACCAATTATTTACAGATAGCTTCTACTTTCCGCGCATTTACGACCAAAAACATATCATCATCGTAAATATTATAAACATAATTATAATTTTGTTTAGCTTTACACTTTATCCCGCATATAACAGGGTAATCTTACCCTGTTATATGCGGGATATTAGGATAGAATAGGTAGTAAGGACGTAGTTGAGAAGAACGTAATTAGAGAAGACTGTTTATTGGATGGTTAAACTTAAATCGCACTTCATTTTACCATTGCTAAAAAATGCAAAAAAAAATAACTAATTCCCTCGAGTGGAATTCGAACCCATAACTAATAACCTTCGTATTCACAATCCAACATGATCCTACTGTGCCATATTGACATAATTAATATAAAAACATAAAACAGAATTAGAACCTAAAACTATCACATAGTAAAACATGTCCTATCTACCAAAACACCAACGCTATTAGAAAATTAATATAATTGAGATATTATAAAGAAATAACTATCTCAAGATGTCTATCTTAATGTAAGCATCGCGTTTTAAACGTTCACGCCAGTTACAAACAAGTATCAAGTAGCGTCGTTACCTAATAACAAGACTATTGATATCATCTAAGCAGCTGGCTTGCATGATCAAATCGCAATCGTGGCGTGTGCTCGAGTTAGAGTAGGAAATGAGAAGATATATTCATTTAAAGCAAATTATATAAATAAGTTTTGTTATTGAGATATCCAAAAAGTTTTAATATATTAATTAAAAATTAAATCAGCTTCACGCTGTATCCCGCACACAACAGAGGATACCTAGTGTTTAGACTCTCCGTTCCTTGCTTTTCCTCGAGTAAGGATCAAACCCACAACCAGTTGATTTTACAGTCACACTTTGAGCCCCTGCGCCACAACTGGCCTCAATGTCTATGTATATTCAATATATTTATATTATTTATGGCTAGATGATACAACTTACGCTAATTTATTATTTACAAAGCGACCCGCTTGCGGCTACGTCCGCTTTAATTACGGTATAATTAATATTCTGATTCCAAATCCTTGTAATTATTGTTTTGTTTATCTTTATGCTGTATCCCGCTCAGAGCAGAGCGGGCAATGGGAACCTGGGAAGCTAGTGTTAAGATACTCCGTTCCCATTAAGTCACTACCGTTCCCCACTTTCCGCCGAATTCTTGAGACATTAGGTTTTGAGTGGCGGAACTTAGAGCATGAGAGAAATATTTATCGTTACCTCAAAAATAATGAATATTTCACTCCCCCAAGTGGAAATAAAACCCACAATCGTTGCTTGTGCCCCTGCGCCACGACGTCCTCATAGATATAATATAAATATTATACAAATCTGTTTTAACGGCACTTTTACTGGTACCTATATCTGTTTTATATTACACAGTAACAGCTATTAGCCGCTTGACAAGCGAGTCGATTCAACTAACAGATAGCGTATTGAAATGCAAGCGATTCAACGACTGTGTAGTTATGGATAATTAGTCGTTAGGTCAAAAATATGATGAGACCACAACTCCACATTCCCTTTGAGTGTTTTAAAAACCGGCTAAGTGTGAAACTTAACTATTGAGGGTTCCGTACCATTGGCTATAACGGATAGAAAACAAATTTGTTATATGGAAAACCCCTTAAATATTTATTTTTTGTATTTGCTGTGTAACTACCATCGTTCATAAGGTACAGCCTGGTGACAGGCGGAAAGACAGACAAAAAAATGTCAAATTAAAACTTAATATTAGTTTAATTGTGAAATAAAATATTAACACTTATAACTATAATAATATTTTTTCCGTCTTCATTGAGAAAATATATTATGCTTCACGCTGTATCCCGCACACAGCATGGTAGGCAGAGGGAACCTAGTGTTAAGACACTCCGTTCCCCACTTTCCACGAATTTCTGGAGGCATTGCTTGTTGAATGGCGGAACTCAACGCCGCGCTTTACCCTCGACACCAGAGCGAAGAAATGAAAATATAAATGTAAATAAATTTTGCATCTCCTCGAGTGGGAATCGAACCCACAACCAATCTTTTTACAGGCACACTTTGTGCTCCGCCACGACTGGCCTTTATATATTATGAATTTTCTTAAACAACAAAAAAAATCTACCAATCCTTTATAAGTCTAGTATAAATTAAAATACTTAATACCTTAAGCGGCGACAAATTATATGAGACAGTCGTTCCTCCAACAACAACTGACACAACTGACATTCCTATCCATGACACAACACGGCTCATAACATCGTAATGCAGTCACTATCTATCTCCCTTCACTTTTAAATAATTTTATAATACGAGATTTTATTTAAAATAATTAAAAATTATACATTTTCTTCATAATTTTGAACACTTTACAGATTTTGATATGATCTATTAATAAGAATTAATACTTTTCGTTTTTCACATGTTCCAAATGTATTGAGGTCTGTATATCCTGTTAAATAGCCGTTACTTTATTTAATATCTTACTGAGAAAGGAGAGCTTTAACACTAGCTTCCCAGGTAACCTCCATATACGGGATAATAATATTACAACTGATATTATTTAATATAATAAATTAAATCAGCTTCACGCTGTATCCGACACATAGCAGGGTAGGCAGAGGGGACCTAGTTTTAAGACACTCCGTCCCCCACTTTTCGCCGAGTTCTGAAGGCGTGTTGATTGGCGTAACTCAACGCCGCGCTTTGCCTCGATTTTGATCGATAAGAAAATTAAATTATTCAATTTTTTAATCTTTACTGTAAACATATATTTAGAAATTCTTAAAAGTATTAAATAAACGTGTCAGCATAAATTACAGGCTACAATTTACAAAAACAGTTAATATCATTATGTTAACAGAAAATCATATATTTAACAACAACTAGAACAGGCTTAGTTTGTTATTTAACACATAGAACGCAATGTTAACGAACTTACGAACGTAATATCATCTCTTGATATATTTACTTTTAATTGAGTTCCTTCATTATTCATTAAAATATGTGCATTTTATGATTTCCGATAACTGGTTATAATACGCGAGGACTTCTTCTGACATCAATGTACTCATCAAACTAACTGTAGTTTAATTACAATTAACTTAATTGCAATTTTAATTAATGCCAATTAAGACGCTTCATAACGAAATATTATAAGCTTGTACAAGAGAAATAAATTTAATAGTATCGCTTTATTAATTACAGAATATTTTATGTAAGCAATTTAATTGCTTTTTCTAATGTTTGAACTTCTTACAATTAAATTTATTATTGGCAGCAAATATCGAGACCGGTCGTAGCCCAGGACGACAAGGGTGCTAACGTGATAGGTTGTAGGTTCGATTCACATTTGAGAAAAGTTAAATATTAAATAGAGGCAAAGCACGTGTTGAGTTCCGTCACTCAACACGTAATGCCTCCAGATTCCGTCAGAAGCTGAGTATGACTTAAAATGTTAAATTTAAAATGTTATATTACAGTTTTTCAGTTCATAAAATTGTTTTATAATACCTTTTTATGTAAATGTTTACGGTTTTATTATAATATTTAACTTTTTTTTATCAGCTTGACGCTGTATCCCGCATACAGCAGGGTAGGCAGAGGGAACTTAGTGCTAACACCCTCCGTTCCCCACTTTCCTCCGAGTTCTGGAGGTATTGTATATTGAGTGGCGGAACT
>DWQW01013793.1:0-10050 GCA_018249695.1 Heliconius erato demophoon | reverse complement strand
GTGATAAGGCCGCCATTGCACATGCTAATTTAAGTACCTGCATATGTACCTAGATAAGTACCTACATGTCCATTTCTTTTTTGTAAATTGTGTATTTTTTTCATGTGCAATAAAGTATTATTATTATTATTATTATTATAAATTTAAGTAAATATTTCATCTCCTCGAGTGGGGATCGAACCCACAACCAGTCGGTTTTACAGTCAAACTTCGTGCCGCTGCGCCACGACTGGCCTCATTTGTGTTATATATATTTTTGTTATAGAACTTCATTTTGTAAGCCATACTTAGCTGGGTAGGCAACGGAAACATGACACTTCTGTACCCCCAAATGGAAATCGAACTCACAGCCGCCGCGCTTACAATACTTATTATTTGCATATAATAAATATTAAGGCCATTATGGCCGTAGTGGGACAGCGTGAATGGGATAGATGTGGATTCAACCCCACTGGGGAATTATATATTTTTATTTCCTTGCTCGAATTGAAGAAAGTAGTTTCATGCATGCAACACTGGGTTCTCTTTGCCGACCCCATCCTTAAAACATAAAGTGAAAAAAGCTTTTTTATGAGCAGTTTACACTAAAACCACTAATAAATATCTATACATTTTCCATTCGTACATTTAACTAAACTAAATTACAAATAAAAAAAATAAACTTCACGTTGTATCTCGTATACATCCTCGACACCAGCGCAAACAAATGAAAATATAAATTGAAATAAATATATAATTTCCTCGAGTTGGGATCGAACCCCCAACTAGTCACATTTAAAATCACTCACATGTACCCCTGCGCCACAACTGGCCTCACTAAACTACAAAACTCAACATAAACTAAAATCGACTCAAGTGTCGAAGCGATAGCTGGAACTATACATTCACGTCGATAGATTTTCATTTAACATCGAATTGCTTCTAAGAGATTGATGGTGCCATCTCCCATGATAGATTTAATAGATGACGGATCTATATAAGGGTTTTCTGACGTTCTTTAACCTTATATAAATATATTCAAATATTTTAATTTAAATTCGGTTGGTTTTTGGTGTTATTATAAGTAAAAGATTGCACCAGAGTGACGTCAAGATTTTTTTTTATGTATAGATATTCCATCTTTTCTCTACATCAATAAAATGATTTATATAATCAATTTAAATAAAGAAAACGAAAGAATATAATAAAATATTAAATTAATCATTTACCTACATCGTATAATATATATTTTTATTTTTATAAATGATATTTTTATTTTTTATCAAAAAGGTTTTTAACAATAAAAATAGTAATAAGATTCAAATTACAATATAATAAATGTTGTAAGGGGGATTCAAAATCTCTCTTACATTTTTTGTAATGGGCAAACAAAAAAAAGCCAACATAACAACAATCCTTTTACACTCGATTAATCGTACGACCGTTCTAATGGCGATACTTCACCCGTAGCCGGGTCATGTGTAGCACCATACGTCACGTTTTTCGTGGACGGTAATTCATTTGCCACCGGCGTACGTCGTAGAGCGTACAGCGTACAGACCTACAGATGGATGACCGAACCTTTGAACTGGGCCTTGTTTGCTTTATTCATGGGCGAAGTTAAATTAAATTTTAACATTTTATTGTGCTTGATATTTTAATTTCTAATTATTAAGGTTATAAATTTTGATTAAGACTTGATTATATGTAATATATGCAATTATCCTATAAGTTCGATTTTTTTCGGGAGACATTTATATTTTAAGCACATAATATATAGATCAAACATTGATGTACTTGCGCTCTTTGAAATATTGCAGGAGACGCATTCACAGTGTGTTAAAGGTATTAATAGATATTTTTAATAGTTTTATTGTATTTTTGTTTAGCTTCACGCAACTTGCATCTAGCACTATAGTAACTCTTGGGTCAAGACCGATTGGTTCCCCGCTTTCCGCCCAATTTTTGACTTGACTTGAATTTTTTTGAACAAGAAAAAAATCCTCCGAATGAAGATCGAACCTAACACTGTCGCATCGTCTTATATTTATAAATTAACAAAAAATACACAAATAAAAATATATTATTTAAAAACTATAACCAGTTACATAAACGTATTCACGCACAACAAACGGCCGTGTTCAGACACAGCCACACCCAAGTTTTTCTTTTCATTAAATTTGTTGTATACAAATAGAAATATACAAAAATATATACATAATATGCAATATATCTGTTGAGTAAAAGATTTTATTAGTTTCTTTGTAAATTATGTGAAGTTTATATTCAAAACAAGTCTAATAAATCGCGGAAACTTCAATTTTTAGAAAAGTTCGAAATTCGTGTTATATTATAAAACAGGCTTGATCGTGAATTTCTGTTCGTGACATTTTATTTTCGGAACAAAGTTTGACAAGTCGACGATTTTACACGATAAACTTTGAGTATTTTTGTCTGAAGTTTTTTATAAATTTATAGATGTTTATGAGGCTTGAAATTAGTTACAAATTTTGACTTTTTTGTTACAAAAAATTTTTAAAAATTAGTAACAAGTTGTTGCAAAATATTTAAAAAGCATTTCCAAACTGTATACAATATATAAGTGTTTAGTACGAAGTAATCGTGGTATATTTTTATAATAATTGTTTAATATTACATTTCTGATAGTAGAATAGAAAAAAAAGCTTTAGTAGGTACACGTTTGTCAATAAAAAATATATATTAATTAAAAACCTGTTTTCATAGATAATGGAACGAAAATAAAAAACGAATAAATAAACAAAACAGTGTAAGAAACATTTTGTAATGACTGGCCAATAATGACCTTTTAAAACAAGTTCAAAGTTTAAGAATCGTTAAGTTCGAACCAAAGAAAAAGATGGTCTGCACCGCGCCGAATGAGCGGTCATCGGAATGAAGACGTATAGCGCATCACACCGTCAATTACGCCTGAGCGGGGGAATTAGCTCGCCATTAGTTAGCTATCGGTGGATTGAGGCTTTATTTATATTTAAGTTATTTCTATTTTCATTTTTAAAATTTTATGGATGATTTTCACACAGAGTAAAAAATATATGTTTTGATTTTTAATTCGAAATTTAAATTCGTTATTTTTTTTATTAAATGTGAATTATAAAGTATCAAAGAAAATTACCTTTATAATTTAAAAGTATAAAATATTAATAATCTTTATTTAACAAAACGGATTTATCAAAAGATAAACAAAACGAATAGATCGTATCTCGCCAGTTCGAAAGCTTCGTCGAATTTCAAGCATCGTCGAAGTAAATACAAACATTCATCTCGTAGTGGAATGAATTGTGGCCCCTTGACTACTTCAGTGGAGGAAGTCAACTAGCTAATTCTACTATAAATATAATTTATTAAATTGTAATAAATTAAGTTGTATTTTATTTAATTAAAAAATTCTATTAATAAAATAATTAACACTCAAGTTATTTAAATTAGTTAAAAAATAAGTGTATAAAATCACTGTAGCTGTGTGAAATCAAAAAAATCATATCATACTTATTTAGAAAACGTATAAAAATTTGAACATAGCGAATGGAACCCGCGCCTCCTGGAAACCGACCAGGAGGTCGACACTTTTAACTACACTTTCTAAATACACTACATTTTCTAAATAAATATTTTTCTTTCCTAAGTGTGGAATAACTTTCCTAACTTTAAAAGAAAATGTTAAAAACATCATATCATGTTTGAGGAAGCACTGGCTTAACTGGTAAGTGTTATAATGTAAAAAAAGTCATCGTTGTCCTTCAAAACGATTTGTTTTTTTTATTTTTATTGTCACTGATGCGAGCATTTCGCGAAAGTCACATTTTTATATAAACTGACTTCTTATCCATATTTAGCCGGATTGTAAATGCGGTTGTAGATTCGATTCCTACTCAGGATAAGAAATTATTTTTATTTCCTCGCTCTGGTTACAAGACGATTGATTAGTTTCGCCACTCTACACGCAATGTCTCTAAAATTAGGCGAAAAATGGAGAATGAATACACTGGTAACGTAAAGCTAAACTCTATATTATACAGTAACAACCGTTACCGCACCGTTACTACAACCTTGTTTTTTGTATTTGTATATACAATATAAAGGTATATACATATAATATATTGATAGTTCCAAAATAGTATTCCACAATACGGTGTAATTTTTCAATATTAAAAGCCAATACGTCGAATCGCATCACACGGTAAGTTGCATTTGTAACCGATAGTTCGCATCCGGCTTAGTTAATGGCAGGAAGGATCAGTGTATGTATATAGAATACGATGTTGTTATAAGCTTTTGTGGAATTAGTCAAAATTAAGGTTAAATAAATTTTGTTTGTATATTTATTGGAAAGGAGTAGATACAATAACTAAACAATTAGTAAATAAATTGAATGGATTAGTCCTTGCATTTAGACGGAGAGAACATATATAATATATTAATAAATAGTAATTCATTCCCTCGTATGGGGATCGAACCCACGGCCGTCATGTTATAGTCACACACTTGTGTCCTCGAGCCACGACTGCCTCAAGTACTATACATACTCTGTAAAATATTATACATAATTACTACATATCTATGCCTAATAACAAGTATTTTAGCAAAATTGTATATCTGATCCGATAGTGAGTAAAAATAGATGTTCCATAAGATTTATGAGCTCGACTCCGCCTTTAGGTTGCCGACATGAGTCGCATTTACTGTGATGGCTTTTTAATATTATTTTCTTTTCTTATAATCAGAGGATTATTTAGATGGGGTCCGTTGTAGCACTTAATATACGGCAGTGACTGTCTATAAACGCGACAGTTTTGGGTTCGACAATTAACACTCGTAACAATTTACACTCGGGGTAATGAAATATTTAAAATTTTCATTTCCTGGCTCTGGTAAGGAGGAAAAGCGCGGCGTTGAGTTGCGCCACTAAACTCAACACGCAATGCCTCCAGAATTCGCTGCAAAGTGGGGATCGGAAGTGTCTTAATGGGAACGGCTGCAAATGGAGGGCTGGCCAATAAACACTTTGTCACTAACGACAGCGGTCACCGCGACGTGTCATGTGGTAGCTTTCAGTTTTGAATCAATTCTTTATAAAATCAAAAAATGATATTATATTTTAATTTTAAAATATTTCACATACATATAACTTTCGAGTCTATTTTATTAAATTTTAAATATTGGATTGTTCTAAAACACCTCGTAGTAGGTAGACCTATAATTGGCCGCTTAAAATAAAATATAATAAAATATTTCTGGGGTAGTTTCTGGTAATGTGACGGATTTTATCACACTTCTCTGTCTTTGCCAGAATGGAGCAGAAAGTGGGGAACGAAAGTATTTTAATGTTAACGGAGTGCCTTAACACCAAGTTCTCGGGTTCCCTCTTTATACCCTGCTACAGGATACAGCGTAAAGCTAATTAATTGAGAATATTTATCTGATGTACTTTTAATTTTGCATGTATTATTTCTATATTTTCATAGTTATTCTAGTTTCGGTTACCTCGATACTTGCTGCTCCGTGCAGTTCAGTTCCGTCCGTCCGTTCCGTCAAACGGAAGAGTTAGCGAGGCCGACTATAATAATGTATTATGCTCTTGAGTTGCTGTATGTGTGTCAGTATGAGAAATATTATAGCTTACTGAACTAATAAGCCTGTCTTTAACTAAGAAAAGCATATTTTATACACAAAAAACAAAGTGATATATTTTTATTTATTCTTAATAAATAAAATATATATTGACTCGTGATTTTTTTCACACAAAATTATTTATAGTTTCTCCCCTTATTTTTATCATGTATTTTCCTTTAAAAGCGTCGATTTAGTGCAAATACACGTTATAGATGAAAAATGATTCCACGCATCATAAATAGTGTGGAACCAGACGGCACACACGCTGCACACTTTCATATTTTATTTAACGTTCGGTTGTAAAATATTTTAAGGTACTTTAAAGAAAAACAATTATTGGAAATTATATTTTAGCTTCGACAGTTGATATTCAATAGTAAGAATTTTGACGTGAAATTAACTCTTATAAAAGTACATAAGAATGAAAAAGAATACAACATAGAAGTACAATGACGAAGAATACTAACTACTGTGGTCAACTAAACAACCGCTTGGATTATATTTTAAAATGAAATATGATGATGATGGCTGACATCATTTAAGCTAGACTTTAACATATATGATCACGGTATTTGATAAAAAAAAATATATAAAATTTATATTAACATAGTTTTCATTCCATTGAATTATTAACTTAACAAGAAAATTATATATATCACTTTTTTTAGTTTCACGCTGTGTCCCGCAAGAAGCATGGTAGGCAGAAAGAGCATTATATGAAAAAACTCCGTTCTACAATTTTCCGAATTCTAGACGGATTGTATGTTGAATGGCGGAACTCAACGCCGTGCTTTGCCTCGTTACCACATCGAAGAAACGAAAATATGAAATATTTCATGTCCTTGAGTGCGAATCGAACTCACAACCGCGCTTACAGTCACACTCTTCTACTTCTATCGATATTATAGATATATAAATATTATTATATCTATACCGGCACGGCCACCGCAGCCGCGGTCGATGACGGCTGAGCGAGTAAGCACCAAGGAATCAATGTCAATATAAAATGACTGCGGTCGACGAATAAATATGACACATTGAAATTAATAAGTTGGTTGATTTCGATGTGATTTGTGCAATATTGCATTTATTTGTTTTCATACTACCTATCTACATAATTAACTTACTTTCTATATAATTTTTTTGTTCTCCCATCCCATAATTAAATGTTGTTTTCACTCAATAATTTTAAGTCTTTAGGTTGTTAAGAACGGATAGTAATCTTTAGATTCACGATTCACCTGAACCTTACGCCACGTTTTGTCTTGTTACCAGAGCGAGGAAATGAAAAATTGAAGAAGTGGAAATTGAACAGTCATTGCGTCCAATGTCAGAGACCCAGTCTCAAACCCGGTCCCGGTTTTTAATCTGAATTTAAATCTATGATTGCATTGTTATCGACACCATCCATTTAATAAAAAAAATAATAAAAAAAATCGACACTATCCTTCTAAAAATTAAAGTGAAATAATCATATAATTTACACTTTCATTTACTGTCTCGAAATTTTTGTAAACTATATAAATGTTTTTTAAACATAATTATAGCTTACAATATTTTAAATATATTCGGTAAAATTTTAATAAAAGAGAAATAATTTAGCTTTAGTGAAAGAGTAATTCCAAAATAATTTTCACTTTCGTTATTTACGGATGAAAACCCGACCCGGCCGGCTTACCGTCTACGGTGTTTCGTTAGGCGCGGATTTTTCTGCCTCGGGCAAGTATTCGGCTTCAATATATCGGCTTAGCGGCCACTGTGCGGTGTTGTACCTTTATCAAGGCTTTCTTAATATTCAAAGTAAACTCAACCGTCGTAAAACCATCATGTTGCTTCTAATAGGGTTATTTGGTATAATATAATAGCGAATGTTTAAAATGTTTGGATCTTTGACAATAGGTACTAAATATTCGAATAATGTATAACGGTGTAACTATTTTAGATTTACTGCGGTTTCGAAGTATCTTAACAATACAAACTTAGTCATTACAAATAAATGGTATTTGGCGAAATGATTAATAAACAAATTGTATCAAAACATTTACGTAGTATCTTTTAAAAGTTACATTTTCAAAATAAAAAAATCGGCCAATATTGAAATCGTAGGGAGATAAATTCAAATTTAATTAATAAACTTAAATTTGCGAGCGTATGCACTGATTTCTCGGATTTTTCCTTTGTTTGTACAGTAACTTCTCACTTTTCTCACATCAAATTATTTAATAATTGTAGGTCCACAGGAAATACTCTATGGGATTTGATTACGCGCTGAATAAGTTGACAACTTTAATTTTGCGGGCGCATCCATTAATTTCCTGTGAAACGAACAACAAATTTAAGCTGTATTTATTTTTTTCTATGAAACATCTATAAATTTTCACTTTTCAGGGTTTTTTTTGTATAGGTAATTTTAATTTCGTGCCAAATTTCATAACTCTACGAACGTACGTACGTACGTAACGTACTCTTTCGGTTTTGAACTCTAAAAATGTATGTCTGTAACATATATCTATGTCAACATATATTATATCAACTTTTTATTTCTTTTTTAACGATTTCATTTCACAGTCATTCTTTTATTGGCGCCATATTGGCACGCTTGATATAATTTACAGCGCATTTATTTTTTTAACCATAATTTTTGAAAGCTTGACTACAACAGAATTTTATTTAGCAATTTCTTCATATTATAGACATAGATGTATAGATTAGATATGACATAGATTTGAGAACCCGAAATTATATCTAGATTAAAATTTGTAAAATTTGTAAATATGTTTAAATGTTAAATTTAGATACTTTATATATGTTCTAAACAGATTATTATCAACGTAAGGTAGACTATAGCTGTTAATATACATACATATGAGTAGGAAAGCCAAAGGAAAAAAAACACTCAACAACTGTAAATCAAACAAATGACACAAAATTGAAATAAATACGTTCACATCCAAGCAAAGCAATGTTTTGTAATTTTGATAAATATTTAGCATTACTTGCACCCGATGTGTATGAAAAGAAAAGAATGGAAGTTTTAAACTCGCGCCATTAGCGTCCCAAAGCAACGATAACGATTTTGTTCGTCAATTTGTTACCGTCGCCCCCAATTTATGACGCGTGGAATGATTTTTCAACATCCATAGCGTGTATTTGTATTAGCAGGAGAAATAAATGGCTGACGAGACCCTCTGGCTCTCCTGCAACTAGGGGCGAGGAGATACATCTTACGGATTCATTTATTTCCTGTATGACTGACACTGTATGAAATTGGGATAAAGTATATCCGTTTCTAAGTAACGTGGGTAGGCTAAATTGGGTTAACTATTTTCAGAGTATTTTTTTGATTGGTTGGAAAAGTTTGGTAGCATTTTTTTTTTCTTGTCAAAAACGCAAACGCTTCTGCGCAATTTATGCTTTGAGTACAGGAGTCACGCCACTATGACGCGATTGCGTCATCAAATCTTATTATTCTACCCTGCAACTTATTTGTGAACGATGATATAAAAGGCTGCACGGGGGTTGTACATTCAGTCTTGGCTCTGGTGTGGGTCGGAGCACTACTCGTGCTGCACCACTGGCTAACCTCGACTATTTGGACAATTAATTATTTGATTAATTAATTGTTATTTTAATTATAAATGTGGTTAAGACCTATTTATAATTATCTTCGTGAAGTCTTGGCTCTGGTGTGGTTCAGAGTACTACTCGTACTCTGCCACATAACCTCGACTATTCGGGTAATTGATTATTTAGTTAATCAATTATTATCGTAATTATGAATGTGGTTAATATCTATTTGTAATTGCTTACTTTAGAAATCATTCAGTTATTTATGCCTTCAGCTACTATTTGAAACTACCTTGCTAAAAATATTTATGTTAAAATTGCTTTTTGTACATATGTCATGTGTTCACATGTGAGTAGAACAAAACTACTAAAATCCATGTAACTGATTAATAAAAGTAGTTTTATTAAATATTACTAACACAATATTTATTTATAGTGGCAACAACATGTCAATAAATACAAAAGTGAGTGATATTCGTGAAGAATTACGAATATCGTAAAGAATTACGAATATCACTCACGTAAGAGCAAATGTTATAAATTACCTAAACCTTAAAGAAAATATTAATATAATTAAATTAAAAAAATAAATAAAAAAACATGTTATTTATTTACAGCACGTTATTTATTTACAGCACGTTATTTATTTACAGCACGTTATTCATTTACAGCACGTTATTCATTTACAGCACGTTATTCATTTACAGCACGTTATTCATTTACAACACGTTATTCATTTACAACACGTTATTCATTTACAACACGTTATTCATTTACAACACGTTATTCATTTACAACACGTTATTCATTTACAACACGTTATTCATTTACAACACGTTATTCATTTACAAC
>DWQW01013792.1:0-10050 GCA_018249695.1 Heliconius erato demophoon | reverse complement strand
TAAAGAAGGATACGCTGGATCTCTTTGCGATGTATGCGCTGATAATTACTATGGTGATCCAATAAAAGGCACGTGTGAGAAATGTGAATGCAATGATAATATTGATACTACTAAACCTAACAATTGCGATCCACACACGGGACAATGTTTGCAATGCTTACACAATACTGCTGGGGACCATTGCGAATTATGTGAAAATGGTTATTATGGTAATGCTTTAGAGAAAGCTTGTTATAAATGTAACTGTTCAGTATTAGGTACAAATTTCACCCGAGGTAACTGTGATGGTATAACAGGTCAATGTCCTTGTTTTAATAATGTAATAGGGGTAAACTGTGATCAATGTACTGAAAATCACTGGAGAATCGCCTTAGGAACAGGATGCGATCCATGTCAATGTGATCCCATTGGTTCTATTTCACCTCAATGTAATCCTTATATTGGGAAATGTGATTGTAAGCCTGGTTATGGTGGTAGGCAATGTGATCAATGTCAAGAGAATCATTGGGGTAATCCAAATGTTGAATGCTATGAATGCGATTGTGACTTATATGGTTCAGTTTCTCAGCAGTGTATGCGTGATAATGGATCATGTATATGTAAACCAGGGATCGGTGGATATAAATGCAATATGTGTGCTAGAGGCTACCTTGGTGATGCTCCAGAATGCTACGCTTGTGGAGAGTGCTTTGATAGTTGGGATAAACTAATAGGTGATTTACGCATACAAACTGAGTTTGCTATTGGTAACGCAAGTAACTTTAAAGTGGTAGGGGCTACAGGAGCATACACGAGAGATTTTGAAGAGATGACAAAAAAGCTACTGGACGTAGAGAATTCGCTCGAAAGTGCTAAATTAGGACAAAGTACAGTTAAAGAATTATTGGCGAATATAACAATTTTACAAGATCAATTAAATAATGCAGATAAGAAACTAAAAGATAGTAACGACAACCTTAACGCTATTACATCTAAAATAAATTTAGGCAATGTGACCCTAGATGGATTGAGAACGAGTATTGGTCACTTAAAGTCGAAAACTCTTGAATTAGAAAACAATGCCACAAAACTCCAGGAAGCGAATTTAGAAGGAGCGCTTAACTTAACGCGTGAAGCAAAAGAAAGAGCTTTAAAAGCAGCAGACGAAGCTGAAAGTGTGCAGATGGTAATTGCTAATACTGATAGACAAATTAAAAATACAGATCGTTTAATAGAAATGCAATATGTGAATTTCAATAATACACAAAATGAAAATGACAAGAAGTTAGATGAATTGCAGCAACAATTATCAGATTTAAAATCGCAATTACCAAAAATAAATGAAAATATGTGTGGCCAGGAAAGTGATAGCTGTGACATATGTGGAGGTGCTGGATGTGGAAAATGTGGCGGGATATCTTGTGATCAAGGAGCTATCACGAAAGCAGAGCAAGCATTGGATTTTGCAAATAAAACAGAACACAGAATCAAAGAACATGAACTTACTGCTGAAGACTTATTTAGATCAGTTTCTCAAGTCAAACAAGATACAGTTGCAGTACGATCTAGAGCCAAAGATTTGTTTAATAGAGCTAACGATTTCAAATCAGCAGCAGAAAGAGCAACTAATGAGAGCCAAGAACTTACATCTGAGTTAAAAGAATTTTTATCTAAAACATATAATACACCTGAAGATGTAAGGCAGCTTGCTACAGAAATTTTAAATTTATCTATAAGTATTGAACCAAAAGAAATAACTGAACTATCACAACGCATTAACTCTACTGTATCACAGTTGACAAATATTGAAAATATTATAGCGGAAACAAAACCTGATCTTGATCTTGCGAAAGCTCTTAAACAAAACGCAACAACTGTAAACAATGCAGCTAATTTAACTTTAGGTATGGCTAAAAAAGTTTTGGAAGCTTTAGATGAGGCTCAGGCCGCACAAGATGCCGCAGAAAACGCTATAGACATAGCAAACAGTGACATTGAAGCTGCTAAAAGTGATTTAACGCCGATAGCTACAGAAAGTGAACAAGCTCAAAAGAAAGCGAACGAAACTATGGATGAAGTTGAAGGGTTAAGGTCGCGTTTGTCAGACTTACAGAAAAATATACTAAAAATCGAAAGTGATGCAGAACAAGTTAAACTAGAAGCTAATGATGTTGTAAACAAAGCTGAAGGAGCTGAACAAAAGGCGAGACAACTAAGGCAAAATTTCAAACAAACAAACACGTCTCTAGCAGAGAGGGCGAGCCAAACCTCAAATTCGAGAGAAAAAGCTCAACTTTTACTCAATCGAGCCACAAAACTGGCGAGTGATACGCAGATGCAATTAAAACTCTTAGCAAATATGGAAGACTTATACAATGACCATAATGAACAGTTAAATACTTTAGAAAAAGAAATAGGTGAACTCAACACTCAAATGAATTATTATTTATCAGAGATTACTAAGCGTTCCGATTATTATAGATCATGTACAACGTAATAGGTAGCTTTCATTAATAATTATTTATAAAAAAGAAATTTGCGAGGCTATTATTTTATAATGAAATTTAATAACTTATAAACACCACTACAATTAAATACATAATTATTATTATGCAAACAGAAACTGTCGAGCTTTTTTATTAATTTAAAATAAGTAATAATTTTGAACTAATTTTATTGTTCTGCATTTATAAAAAATATTGTATTAACTTAAAGATTGCTACTAATCATCACATAGTTTATTAATTAAGATAACCATATTATATTAGCTATTATTCTCCAGGAATCAAATTTACTCTAAGGTAATGTAATCTGTATATTGTAAATAGAAAAATATAAAACGTTGAATGTGTGTTTCCTTGTTAAGGAATCTTAGGTCATGTACACGTACATATTATATAATAGAATTAAGAATATTAATCATTTGAAATATATTCCAAAGAATCTTTAGTAGCTATGACATTCATTATACTGTTGTATATTATTAGACTCATATGCTTTTAGAATACTAATAAATTTAAAAACTTTTACTTTATCAATTTTATATATTTTTTATATTATATTCTGCCTTAAATGCCTTACTGTGTGACCTCAAGTGATTGATGCTTTTAATTTTGTAGTATTATAATTGCATTTTTGTGTTAATAATACAATTTTATTTTATTATAATTTTTTTTTGTAACATTTATTACATTTTATAATTGAGATTAAGAATTGTATTATTTCTTTCTCTGTAAAGAAATAATTAGGAGGCCCTTTACTTATCTAATAATTATTACAACTCTTAAGTACTATTTTAGTGCCATTCAATGCTAAACATAACTAAATCAAAGTGTGCAATACAAATTATTTACATAATTTGTAGCAAAATGTATAAACATTAAAAAAATACAATATGCATTTTTTGTAAATTTATATAAAATATGTAAATTAGGATATTTGTTAATTAAAATTATTTTATGGAATTGACTTTTTATTACCTGCTTGTATTTTATTTTATTAATAGAAATTCTAAAGCTACTTCTAACTCTTTAAATATGAACACATGCTGGCATGTATGTATGTTGGTTTGGTATGTCACTATTGATTTCTGACTGATAGATTTAGTTCAATTCAGTCGGGAAAGCTATTAATATTGATGTTCAATCAAAATAACAAATAATTGTACAATAAATGAACAACTCTAGTTTAAAGTCATGAATAAAAAAAATTAAATTCAACCTAGTGCTTAACACTACTCCGTAGACTTCGTTCCCCAATTTCCGCCGAATTCTGGAAGTATTACGTATTGAGTGGCAGAACACAACGCCGCCCTTTGCCTCGACACCAGAGCGAAGAAATGGAAATATAAATTTAAATAAATATTTCTTTTTCTCGAGTGGAGATCAAACTCACAATCAGTCGCGTTTACAGTCACATTTTATGCCCCTGCACCACGAATGGCCTCAATTATTAAATCAACCAATCAATTAAAAAAGTGAGCTAAATTTAACTCTTTTTTCATTTATTTAAGTCT
Organism: Heliconius erato demophoon; assembly: GCA_018249695.1. Lineage (NCBI taxonomy): Eukaryota > Metazoa > Arthropoda > Insecta > Lepidoptera > Nymphalidae > Heliconius > Heliconius erato. The sequence goes on along the minus strand of DWQW01013792.1, from coordinate 6,056 downwards.
TATACGTAGCAATATGAATATTGGCCGTAGGTCACATTTTGCATACTTAAATTTACAAAAAAAAATATTCAGACTCCCTTAACCTCCACAAGCACAGGCAATATAAAATATTTTATATTGCTTATGTTAATTTTTTAAATTTGTAGGCATACAGCGTGAAGATTAGATTAGATTGAAATTAATACATTTTTATCTAGTATATACAAAAAAAAATCATTACTGAGTCACTGGTAAATAACCATAGCCGAAGCACCGTCGAACACTTAATAAGGTGGAGGATGTAGGAGAACTCATCTTGAAGGTTTCTTGAAGTTCCTATGAGAACGAAATTTTCCTTTTTAAATCCACGCCAACGAATTTGTAAGCTACTGCTTGTGTTAATTAAGTAATAGATTCCAAAAATAATATTTTATATTATTTTGTGCATCAGAAGAAGAAACTATCATTATAAGATTATTTGTTGTCCATCTATTACTCCTTTTTTCTGCTTATTCTCCAGTCAAGACCATTTGGATCACATTGAAGTTTCAAGCTGAAATTAACATTAAATATAGAGTAAAAAAAAATTACTTGAAAGGCAACCCAATCAAAATATAAGACAGTAAATACTTCGATTCTACCCCATATTGTATGAAATTCGCCGCTTAATTAAAACCTACAAAATACTTTCTCGTTGCCCTAGAATTATGATTTTGGAAAGAAATGAGAACTTACAGCACAAATATAAGATGAATAAATATTTTTTTTAAATTGAAATTAATAGTAATAGATAGAAAAAAAGCATTAGGTACAATTATAAAATTCGCAGTGGGTGAATCCGTATTCCCACATATCGTACACTATATATGTGTTTCACTTTTTGCTGGACCACATATCCATATTACCTTCAACATATTTAATATTTTTATTTCCTCACTTTAGTAACGAAGCAAAGCGCGGCGTTGAGTTCTGCCACTAAACAAGCAATGCCTCCAGAATTCGGCGGAAAGTGGAGAACGGAAGTGTGTTAATGGACAAAGAGCGTTTTAACTTTCCAGGTTTCGTTTGCCTACCCTTTAATGTGCAAGTTAGAACGTGAAGCTAAAAAACATATTATCATATATCCACGTTCTGATCATTTTAGAGATGTTGCGATTTGTAAAAAGAAAGATTGATTACATAAACATTAAACTTACAATTAATCAGACATTTTTCAATTATTAAGTTTTTATTATAATGACAAAAAATATAATAAATGCTAAATTAATATTTTAGGTGGCTTTATTTGGAACCAATACTGTGTCATGACGATGGTGATTTAGGCACCAGATTCCGTAAAGTAGATCAGGCATTTAAACAGATATCACGAATTTTGGAGACTGATCCTCGACTTTCCACATTAGTGCAATCTACAAGACTTCAGTCCATGCTCGATGCGATATCGGAACAATTGAATGCATGCCAGTCATCCTTAAACCAGTATATTGATGTAAGTGTTTGAACGTGTACACTACAAACTGTTAATATTGCTTAAAATGTAAATATAGTTTCTATTTTATTTGTGCAATATGTGTCTCAATTCCTAAAATGTGGTATAAGAATATTGTTTGAGTGTAATATTTTTAAAATCTGTTAATTTTGTTAAAATTGCTTTTACACAGGAAAAACGGTCAATATTTCCAAGGTTATATTTCTTAAGTGATGATGATTTACTGGAATTACTCGGGCAAGCGCGAGCTGGCGCTGAAGGCAGAGAGGCAATTATGCAATCACACTTAAAGAAGCTATTCCCAGGTATCACGGGCGTTAAGCTCGGACCCGAAGATCTATCGATCACAGCTTTATGCAGCCTCGGAGAAGTATTTCCTCTTGACCACCCTGTTGATATTGATTGTTCTGTTGAGGTGAATATACATTATAAGACATTTCCGTAATCAAAGAAAAGTAGTCTTAATTAATTGTAACTGCAAGAAAGATCAAGAAACTCCTAAGACTCGTTTTAATGCGACAATCGTTGGCGCGATAAATGTGCTCACTGGCCGTACTAAGTAAATTTCTTTTTTAATAATAAATTTAAATAATATTTTTCAAAAGTGCAGATTATGGTACTTTTTTTTATAATACAATTTCTAAATACTTATTAGAAGGCTATACAAATAAAAAGAACGAAAATAAATTAATGTAATTAGATATTTTTCTATTTGAAACTGCATTTAAAATAAACTTGAACAAAGGGGCAAAAATGTACGACTGTATTCGCGATGGTTGTGACTTCATTCTCATTTGAGGAAATGAAAGATTTTATATTTTCATTTCTTCGCTCTAGTAAAGCGCAGCGTTGATTTCCACCACTCTACACGGAATGCCTCCAGAATTCGGCAAAAAGTTCGTGCGGAAATGTTCTTAATACTAGCTTTACTGCTACACTGAAGTGAATGAAGTTTAAAAAAATAATTATATCTATAATAAATTATCAAGTATAGTAAGTAGTACGTTGTGTATTTTGCAGTTGTGGCTAAAAAAATTGGAACAAGAAATTCGTTCGTCACTTCAGAATATGACATTAAAATGCTTAGTATCAAATAGTTTTCTAGAACAAGATCCATTTTTGCTACCGACCCAGATATTGTGCCTAGCTCAAAATATTAGATTAACTGAAGGAATAGAGAAATCTATTGTGTCAAAGGAACTGCACAAATTGAAGGAGAATATCAAAAATGAACTATCGTATTACGTTGCCGCAGAAATTGATGGTGAAAAGGAGAAGTTCAAAAAACAGGCTATTATATTACAATGTGTATATTATGAGTCAATGATGAAAGACTTAATTGAACACAATGTGGTTTCTACTAGTGATTGGCACTGGCAAAAACAACTCAGGTAATCTATTTACGCTATTTTATGCCTTTTGGGGAAAAAATTACACATAAGAAAAAACGTGTACTAGTATATATCATATTTTTTTCTGCTAAATCGTATTTGTTCTGATTAATATATATTTTATTTTAAGATTAAGTTACGGATACATAAAGTCTGCTTAATTGTTTTTAAATAAATTTCTTTAATTTATTTCAGATTCTACTTATTGAATTCTAAAGAAATTGTTATAAAAATGGGTCTAGCCGAGATACCTTACTCCTATGAATACCTCGGTGTAAATACTGGACAGTTTGTACGAACTGAAACTACTGATGAAAGTTTCCTTATTTTGACTCAGGTACAGCTAATTTATTTGGATAGTTAATAGTTTCATTTGCTTAATTATAATCTAATTAATTATTTAACTTCCAGAAATACTTTTATTATTGTTAAAAATAAAAATACTAAAGTATTTTTATTTTAATCTTTTTATATTTTTTCCAGTCTTTACATCTTGGATTTGTAGGAAATCCATTTGGACCAGCCGGGACGGGTAAAACTGAATCGGTGAAAGCCTTGGGAGCTTTAGTTGGACGTCTTGTACTTGTATTTAATTGTGATGAAGTAAGTTTTATATTATGTATTTATACAATGACATTGCTGATAAATGCTAGTTGTGCTATGATAGTATACAAAATTAAATATTATCTAGCGGCCGATCTGTAAACTGATCTGTATTTGTATCGTTTAAGACTGATTCTCAGAAGAGGATTAATATTAAACAATAGAATTTTAAGATTAATCCTCTTGTAAGGATCAATTTTAAACGTTCCTTTATTACATATGTATCTACGAGACAAATAAAGATATTACTATTGAAGGCGTCGTGGCTCATTGGGTAAGCGTTTGATTCTAAACGAGAATCTGCATTTTCTTATAATATTAGAACATAAAATATGTGTACTTCAGGCAATGGACGCGGAATGTATGGGTCGCTTGCTGAGCGGTGTTGCATTGTGCGGCGCGTGGGGGTGCTTCGACGAGTTCAACCGTCTGTCCGCGGACGCGCTCGCCGCCGCCTCGCACCAGCTGGCCGCGCTGCTGCGGGCCGCGCGCGCCGCCCGCGCCCGCGACGTTGCCGACGCGACCCTCGTGCTTAATGGGAAACGGGTACGTATGTATTTGTGTCTTGTGTGTGAAGTGGTGCAACACACTGCAGTGCTTCGTTTGTTTCGCCAAAGCGAGTAAATATAAATATTTTTCACGAGTCATTATAATTGACACATAAAATATTGAAGAGTCTTTTAGAAAACGTATAAAAATTTTAACGTAGGGGTTTAGAAGGCGGCTTGGAAACCGTTACAGCGCTCTGACAAAGGAAGATATTTCTTTGCAATTTAATACAAATTTCTAAAATGTATTTTTTTTTCCTAAATGTACAATAACCCGTTAAAAATATAAAATATATCTAAGAGGCCATCGGGACGCAGTGGAACAGCGTCTGACTGTAAAAGCGATAGTTGAGGGTTTAATCTGCATTCGAGACAATATATTATTTGCACTTTCCCACCTTGCTAAGGCAAAGCGGATAGAACATAAAAAACAAAAAATATTTGGTATATAGTGCATTGACAGGTAGAATCTCTCCCTATACCCTGCTATATGCAGAATGAATCTATAAAAAATATCAAAATAATGTATATTTGAAAAAAGAGGATATTTGACTAATAGTTTTTTTGTATAAGCGTACTGTATTAATTTCTCAACACATATTTATTAATAGGCAAATGAATACCATATTTACTTTCATCTTTAATGACAAATTATACTAAACATGTCTGCTGATCTATTAGAAAACGCAAAGAACATGTGAGATGGGCGGATGTGCTGTAAGTAGCAAATTGTTACCAGATCGTGGTGTCCTCGTGGTGCGGCGTGGCGGCCACCATGAACCCGGTGGGGCGCGGGTACGGCGGGCGGCGCGCGCTGCCGCCGGCGCTGCAGCACGCGCTGCGGCCGCTGGCGCTGCGCCCGCCGCCGCGCGCGCTGCTGGCCGCGCGCCTGCTCGCCGCGCACTCCGCGCACTGCGGGGCCCTCGCCGCTGACCTCGACCAGGTCTTCACTTTGGCCAGGTCTGTTTATGCTGTTAGCAACTCTGTAGGGAAATGAACATAAAAAAAAAAATTATAAATTAATATTACTATCAAAAAAAATCTTAAGTACCACAATAAACAAAAAGCAATAAAATAATTTCAATGTACTAACTTTAAAGTGTGACGTCACGCACCCGTCTTGATCACAAGAACAAGACAAAAATGATTTCAAAAATAAAATATATCAGCTTCACGCTGTATCCCGCACACAGCAGGGTAGGCAGAGGGAACCTAGTGTTAAGACACTCCGTTCCCCACTTTCTGCCGAATTTTGGAGGTATTGCGTGTTGAGTGGCAGAACTCATCGCCGCGTTTAGCCTCGACACCAGAGCGAAGAAATGGAAATATAAATTTAAGTAAATATTTGATCTTCTTGAGTGGGGATCGAACCCACAACCAATCGATTTTGCAGTCACACCTCGTGCCGCTGCGCCACAACTAGCTTCAATAAAAAATGATTTCAATTATATATATTCACAAATGTCAAATGTGTTACAGCACACTACTAAGTAATCAAAGACATTACGACTGGGGCCTCCGCGCATTAAAATCGGCGGTGGGCAGCTGCACCGCGGCGCTCGACGTGCGCGGGCCCAGCGACGCGGCGGCGCAGCGAGCTGTGCTTAGGCACGTGTTGAGACTGAACAATCTATCGAAACTGACTGTAGAGGACGCTGAAAGGTACATGTTTCAATTGTTGTTTTTTTTTTGTTTGTTTTTGGGTATTTTATTCATGTAGTTTATATATAAAAAATTACCACCAACAACCCAGTTATGTAATTCATTTAATTGAACCTAAAATATTGAATACAGAATTAAACTATTTTCCCTAAATAGACATTTGAACTTAATGAATAAACCTATGTATCAGTAGTAGGTATATATTATATATACCCGAAGGTGAAATTTTACGTTACTTTACTAACAATGTACTTTACTTTATCTCTATCTCTATATATAATAAGACAGTAAAAATATTTTGTCTGTACATTTAGTAATTTTGACTGAAATGGATAGAGGGACACTTAAAAAGACTAATAGAAAGCAAAAAGATTTTTTTTGAAT
>DWQW01013791.1:0-10051 GCA_018249695.1 Heliconius erato demophoon | reverse complement strand
GCTATCCTCTGCTTCTGACCTCCGGAAAGCTGTGTACCTTTAGACCCAATATTTGTATCGTAGCCCTATATAAAAACATATATTTATTTAGAAAATATAAATTTATTTGGGCAATTGTTTTTTTTTTCAAAATTAAATGTATTTTAGAATAATTATACTAGTTTAGTTAATTTTTTTCTAAATTTACATGTACATTTATACATATTCATTTACAAACACTGATTTAAGTAATGGTGAAATGTAATAACTTAAACAAAAGTAGTAGTTCAGTAGAAATGGAATGTATGGAATATAATAGTAAGTAGTGGGTACCATGGGTAAAGATGTGACGAAATTATGTATGTTAGCTTGTTTAGCAGCTTCAATGATTTCATCCATTTTGAGCTTTTGTGAGTTGTCCCCATAAGCGATGTTCTCGCCTATAGTTCGGTCAAAAAGGATTGGCTCCTGTTGTACGAATCCGATCGTCTTTCTTACGTCTACGAGGCGTATTTTTGGTAGAGGAATTCCGTTTTGGGCCTAAACGTATTTCAAAAAATATATAAATAAGTATATTTATTGTAACAATAAAAACATAAAAAAAATTGAAATTTATATAGTATACATTTTTTACAATTTTTTCTCTTTTCTTACCACTATGCCTTCATCAGGATCGTAATATCTCTCAAGCAACTGTATGATGGTACTTTTCCCACAACCACTTGCACCGACCAGTGCTATTGTTTTTCCATTTTCTATTTCTAAATCTAAGCTTTTAAGGACTTGAATAAGTGGCCGTGTTGGGTATTTGAAAGATATATTTTGTAAGCTCGCTTCTCCAGTACCATTCTATAATAACAGTTAAATATTCGATAAATTTAATTATTAATATTTACACAATTTTATTGTATATATGGTCTTAATCTAGATGATTTTTAGATTAACAAAGTTTATACTGTTATTCCACACTTAGGAAAGAAATTAGTTTTTAAGAAAACGTCTATAAATTAAAATATAAAAAAATTAAAAACTAAAGTATAAAATTTGGAACGTAGCAGGAAAATTTTTATACGTTTTCTTAATAAGCATTTGAAAAGTGGGATAATATATTTTAATATTTCCTCGCTCTGGTATCAAGCCAAAGCGAGGTGTCTCTACGAGCGGAGTCGGCCTCTAGAAAAGTGGGGAATAAACGAACGAAATGAAAAGAAGAACGGACGTGTTATAATGGGAACGGAGTATCTTAAACTTTTAACACTAGTTTCCCAGGTTCCCTTTACCTATCGTGATAAGTGCGGGATACAGCGACAAGCTAAAAACGAAACTTACGAAATTTTCGACAGCTGGTTGTGCTGGATCTGTGATTTTCGATTCCCTGTTCAACAATACGATAACACGACTTGCTGCTTTAATTCCTTTCTGGAAGTTAGGGGCGAAGGCAAACGCTTGTGCCGCGGAAGATGAACCCATTAGAAGTGTTTGAGCTGATCTACAAAAAAAAATATTGTTTTATTATAATATATCAATTTCACATTATCAATTTTAATGTCACAGCAGCACAGCGTTTGACTATAAACGCGATGGTTGTTGTTTCGATTCTCACTCGCATGATTTTTTTCTTGTTCTGTTAATAATACAAAATACGGCGTTCGCTCTGCCTCTGTTCTGTTTCTTAAACATTTTTAAAATGTTGTTCCATACTTAGAAAAGAAAAATACTTTTACTTAATATAAATAGAGAAAGTATGAAACGGGACCCCGCGCCTCCTGGAAACCGACCAGGCGCTCTGACCACTAAGCCATACGTTCTCAGATTCGTACGTGGTCAGAGCGCCTAGTCGGTTTCTAGGAGGCGCGGGTTTTTGTCCCGCTACTTTTAAATTTTTATACGTTTTCTAAATATGTATTTTTCTATTCTAACACTTTAAAGATGTAAAAAATCTCTAGATACTCTAATGCACTTACTTTAGAATAACATCATAACCAACACCTTGGTACACCATAAGGTTACCTCCGTAGAACAATGTAGCGGAATACACAAAGTTGAAAAGTCCTCGTGAAAGACCAAAGACAAGTCCACGCCAATGTGCAGATTTTTTAGCGATATAAAGAGCAGGTAAAAGCAGTTTTGCATATTCCTCAACAAATGTTTGTTCCCTTCCTAAAGACGCGACTGTGCGGACGTTCGATACCGCCTCCACTGCAACCTGAAATATGGGTAAATATTTTTGTTACTCTAAAGTTGTTTGATATACCTATCTAATAATGCATTTACCTTCAGATATTTTTCAAAAAAACGGTATAGAAGAAATAATACGTATAAAGGTTTATATCCTAGTAAAATCTTATAAGTTCTCAGTTATTACATTTAATTATTATAATTTAGCGGGGTAGGCAAATATATACCTGTAGATAGTAATAACATTAAAGACACTCCGTTTTCTATCTATTTCTAGGAGATCTTGTGTGGCGGTACTCAACATCGATCTTATCATACCAGCATAAAGAATGCGGACGTTGGAACATAGTGCTCTGAGTCTATGAAAAAATGTAGTAAGTGGTAACCTATTTAAAAAATCCATGTTTTACCTTCGAACTGGACTCCATAGTTTTTGCAGTACCAAACGATTCGGCTGTAACCATTCGTCCTTGTTTGTAAAGAACAGCTGCCATCAGCGGAACAAATGCCAAAGCAACCAATCCTAGACGCCATTCGTAGTACAGAGAAACACCTAGCGCGAAACTAAACGTGCCAAATGCTTGTAGCACTGTTCCAATTCTTTGACCTGTAGCCTAAAAAAATAAATACTTTTTTCACACTTTCATTTTATCACATTTTATAAATATGAAGTTTATATGTTAAAAAGATATTTTGCATTGTTGTCAAAATTATAATGAAAACACATTTTTCAATAAAAATCTTGTACACCTGTTTTTGAAAGATGCCTATATCCATTATATTCCATAAGGTATCTAAGTGACTTTAGTTCTGACTAGTTGTTACCTGCAATTTTATTTGCGTGGACTTTATAACTCTTTTCATACTATCTCTATTTGTCATCTGGTATCATTAAAAATTGGACTTAAAATAATAGCACTTTTACCACGTGGATGTACTCCCACTTCCCAGCCTATCACGTCGAACAACTTTTGCTATAGTTTCATTTCTATAAATATTTAGTTTTTAATTTGATTTTATTGAATATTTTTACATCTCTCTCTCTCTCTCATCGAGTATTTTCCCATATAGCAGGGTAGGTACATAGTACTTAGTAACTTAATGTTAAGACACTCCGTTTCCCACCACCACTCCGTTTAGTAGAACAAGGTCGTTGATTGAACATAAATCTACCATCGTGGTCATATAGTCAGATATATTTAGATCCATATTATACTAAGTTCCATAACAGCAGTATAAAATTTTCATACACAAATAGGAAGTAAAAGGATATATTCTTATTTTATTACAATTCTTCCATTGTACTATACTAAACAGCTAAACACCGTTTTACAGCATTATCAATTATCATAGTATAAAGTCATATATCTGACTTACTCCCTGTACAGAGGCTGCTTCTCCAGATAGACGCGCGCACAAAGCGCCTGTAGAGTTGTTTTTATCATCAAAGAAACCAATTTCTTGCTGTAGTAGTTTCTCGAATAGTAATTTTCTTAACCTTGCCGTAAGATATTCACCAGCAACGCCATACATAGACACCTAGAAAGAGAAGATATACAATAGGTACCTATTATGATATATTTAAAAAGAAAAGTAAGTTTATAAAATGTATTTCAAATTATTTTTTTATACATATAATTTAATAGATAATCTTAATAAAAATCAATATCGTACGAACATCTAAAATATTTTAATTAAAGTACCCACACATAATTTTTTAATTAGATTATTTATTTTAAAATTAAAAAAGCAGCTTAGCACTAAACTTTGTTTTCCCTTACCATGATAAAGTTAGTAACTCCAGAGAAAACACCGACTCCGACAAATATAAGCGCATATTTTCGCACTTCTGCAAACACTGCATCCGTGTCCGGATTAGAAAGTACCTATGGAATTTTATAATATATTATTAGGTTATATTTTATATAATTAATAAAAAAAAATGTGTTTATCAAATATTAAATGTTTAAAATGGTTTTGATGAGAAAATTTTTGCAATAATAAATTTTCAAGTAGGTACTTTTCTTACAAAAAAGAAAAAAAAATCAATAAATGTGAGTGAATATTTTATTTAAGTTTTATAATAAAGCATGCATCAATTTGTTCTTTTCTGTAAAAACGAAATAGACAGATGAAGATTTATGATCGTAACACTCCGTATTAAATCCCCGTATTATGTTCATCTTAAAAGTTATATAGAAATTAATAAACAACAAATCAGAACATATTTTGTTTTAATATTTTGATAACCAAATGTTATATAAAACACAGACTCACTCCTAGGAAATCTCCAAGTATGACAGCAAGTAAAGGCATAGAGAAGCCACTGATAAGTGAAGAAAAACTTGCAGCTGTGATTGACTTCCATTCTGGTGCATTCAACTTCACGACTCGGGCAAAAGATATATCCTCGGCTTCCACTAATGAGTCATCCTCCTAAAGAATAATTATAATATTAAAGAAATAAAACTGAATTTTTGATTATCAACTGGATCATAATCAGAACCTAACCAAACTTTCATCAAACTACCCTTGAAGTATTGTATCCTTTCCAATAAAAAAAAAACATCGTTATCGATTGTCGGGACATTGAGTTATTCGTCCATTTGTCACGCACACACTTAATGTTAATTTAAGACATATAATTCTCTCACATATAGATACCATTGTCAGAAATATGTATACCAAGTTAAAACGGGCCACACGAGAAGCACCAGCTTTCAAATAAAGCATCAAAATAGTTTCACCCAGTCAAAAGTTCTCAGGTTCAACAAACATAAAAAATACAGTCGAATTAATAACCTCCTTTTCTTACAGTAGTCGGTTAAAAAGACCGCTTTCCTTTTTTCCGCTTTACCCACAGTTTTCGCACGGACAACCTAGTCCTAAGACATTCAGTTTCCCAATTTTAGAGAAATTGCGTGTTGCATATCACAACTACGACGCGTTTTGTCTACCATGGGAAATTTAAACAATAAGTAATTCAAATATTCTTTATTCTGCCAATTGAGCATGGAACAGACATCCATGGTGTTTTCAGTCAGTTCTACGATGACCTCAAAAGGTATAATATTATATATTTTGTCACGCGGAATTAATGTGACAATGTAGTAATACATTTCTTAATTTAATACCCTCTTTAATTAAGAGAGATAGAGAGATAAAAACACTTGATACACTTACTTGCATTCTGGTTTCCAAATGTTCTTCTTCTTCTTTTTCGCTTAATACAGATACAGTACGGCCGAGTTTATTGTCTTGTTCTATAAAATTATATTTTTTTAAATAAACTTACTTTGTCATATTTATGGCATAAAAAAAAGAATATTTTGTATTGGTACGGCTGGGGTGTAAATGACCATAAGCATTATTTGTAAATTCAAATTAACACAAAATATTTTAAAAATATATTTTTTAAAAAGTTTAAATATTATATTTTTAATTATTTTAGAGAAATTACTCTAAATTAAAAAGAAACTTAAAGCTTCACGCTGTGTCCCGCATACAGCAGGGTAGGCAGAGAGATCCTAGTGTTAAAACACTCCGTTCACATTTCACACTTCGTTCACAAACACATTTTCCGTTGAATTTTCGAGACATTGCGTGTGGCGGAACTCAAAGTCTCAAAGGCTTATAACCTTTGTGCCAAAGCGAAGAAATGAAAATATTAAGAAATAATAATTCATCACCTCGAGTTCTCGAGGTTCTCGAGAGATCAAACCTATAATTTATATAAATGAAATAAAATCGTAAAACTATACGTGATACGTTAATACGATAGAACAAAATGCTTAGATATCTAGACAACCACTCATCTCTTAATGAACATAGTTTATCTGAATTGATTTAAATCTCGGACTTTAAGTCATAATACTGAAATAAAAATGCATTATTATCAAATTACCCGATTCATTCATGTCAGGGGACGATTGTAGCATCACCATATCGTAATAATGTCCTTTTTTGCTCATCAGTTCTTGATGATTACCAAATTCAACTACATTTCCGTTTTTGAATACATAAATCTTATCAACATTTCTGATAGTAGTTAATCTGTGCGCCACAACTATTGTCGTTCGACCTTCTGAAGCCTAAAAAAATATAAATTATTTTAATGAACGCTGAATTCAGTATGAATTATGTAAAAAATTATATACTGAAATATTAATTTTGAGTTTCAGCAGGTAAGGAGTTGGAAATTTTTACCTTATCGAGAGCTTTTTGAACTTTGGCTTCAGACGACGTATCCAAAGCGCTAGTTGCTTCGTCCAGCAGTAAAATGCGAGGGTTGCGAACGAGAGCTCGTGCTATGGCTATTCTCTGTTTTTGTCCGCCGGATAGAGATGCACCGCGTTCTCCCACTAATGTATCGTATCCCTGTAATAAAACTGACTCATTAACATTATTTAAATATTGTTAGATTTAGATGCGTCTACTTTAATTTATATATGTAGGCGTATTGTATACTATATTTATGTACATACGTACGGTACATTCGTACGGTTAATAGAGTATTTGTATAGTTTTTAACAAACAACCTAACACACAACTATATTTTTATTAATTTATTCCATAAGTGCTATTTAAGCTATTTAAATTTTATATATTTAAATTTCGCATGATATTGAAGGTATCGCTGAACGTCATGTTGCCCTATTATGATGTCAGTTGGCCAAGTAAATAAATTTATAAATATTGTTAAATAAATCAAACTGTGAACAAAAGGTGCGTCGATCAATTGATACTTTATTTAAAAGATTGATTAAAATATAAAAAAATTGAAATAAATTTTAAAATATCCAATCAAGTGACGCTTAATAACTCACTGAAGGCAATTTCATAATGAATTCGTGTGCATTTGCTTGTTTAGCGGCCGTTTCGATTTCCTCTTCTGTGGCATCTTCTCGACCGTAGCGGATGTTTTGTTTGACCGTAGTATTGAACAACACTGGCTCCTGGCCGACGAGACCTATCTGCGCTCGCAGCCATCTCACTGATACTTCTCTAACGTCATTGCCATCTATTGAAACCTAGCCATTAAGAAATAATATTGTTTTTACGTTTTTTCTGTGTATAATTATTCGATTCCAAAACGATAAATTTATCATAACTCCAGAGTGTACTGTCATTTATCTTCCGCCTAGCTTCTCTTTGCTGGATTGTACAGAATATTCACTTGAGTCTTTTATGGACGTCGTCAATATGATTCATATATTGAAGATATTATAAAACATAAATAAAATTTCTTTTAAAAATGTCGGCAGCATAAAGATTACAATTTGCATTTTTAACGCCGTTTACCTGTAACCTGTGTTTTAGCAGTAAAGAATAATGACTTAAAAAAATTGTTTTTCATTAACATTAATGTAAGTACACGTAGGCAATATCGTGAATATAAAACACACACATCACCGTAATGTCTGAATAAACATGAAGTGTTGATTATTTAGAGTGCTGCTAGTGCTGGTGTGAGTATATATCGGTATACAATATTTTTAATCCGTTTACTTTTTAAATTCATTGACTGAAACTTGATAACACAATAAAAATATGTTTATTATCATTTTCACGTTAACATCACGAAAGCTGCTATCAATATAATCGATTTATATAGATCTTACATTCCCATCAACAACGTCGTAGTATCTAGATAACAGTTGAATGATAGTAGACTTGCCGCATCCTGAATGCCCAACCAGCGCGACAGATTGACCTCTTTGTACACTTATATTGACACCTTTAAGGACCTAAAATTTATTTTAAATATTATTAAATTATTCCCTTTTCCATACTTTTTATATCTAAAATATCAATATATAAAATTTTTACAAAATTTACTCACGGGAACATCAGGTCTCGAAGGATAATGAAATATAACATTCTTAAATTCTATGTTTCCTTCAATTGTAGAGGGTGTAAAGCCACGATTCATGAACGGATTGATATAAGGTACATTGTCAATTAAGTTAAAAATTTGTGCGCCCGCCCCACGCGCCACTCCAAACACCTCCATAAGCGTGGAAGATATACCAAAGTTGGCAGAACCCATCATAACACCGAAAAACACCTAATAAAAAAGTGAAAAACTTACTACACTTTTCATAATACAGATATTCTTCATGGTATAAATAAAAAATAGGAAGTGGAAAAAGTAAACTTGGAGACGTGAGTGATGTAACCAGTTTTCCAGGTTATTTGCTTTTTCTCTGTATCTTTTGAAAATTGCATTAAAATGTCAAGATGATATAATATGAATGTAAAGAAATAAAGTGTTTTAACTTAAATAAAACTTTTTATATTTAAAATGAAACAGAAAAATTCCCAACTCACAGCAATCATCGTATCAACGTCGTATGTTTCGGGTTCTTCTACCATAAGTTTGTATCCGAACCAGAAAGACATAGCGTAGGCGCAGAATATGCAGAAAAACAATGTACCCATCGCCATGCCATTAAAAAATCCTAGAAATATAAAATAATGTTGCTTGGTATTAATAATATTTAGTTTTCTTTTTACTTTATTTTAAGTATAATTATTTTGTTTTATGATAATATGTATAGATATTTTGCGTCTACCTTTTTTTATATTAATTTTTCTTGCTTCTGAAAGATGTTCTTCATATCTTTCTATTTCTTTTCTTTGACCGCTAAAAGCATAAACAGTCCTAACTGCTGCTAATACCTCCTCCGCTATAGCGCCAGCTTTTCCTGATGCCAAAGCCTCTTTTTTAGATAACCTTGATGCGATCTATATAGATAATATTATATTTATAATATTCGTGTAGTTTTAAATCCTAAGACTGTAAGCTCGACGACTATAGGTTCCATCCCGATTCGGGGGAATGAAATGTTTAATATTTTCTTTTCCTCGCTCTAGTAACGAGGAAAAGCACGGCGTTGAGTTCAACGAGAGTTGGGACCATTAGACGCAAATCGCAATGCCTTGAGAATTTCGATGGTAAGTGGGGAACGGAAGTGTCCTGATGGGAACGGAGTGTCTTAATACTAAGTTCCCAGGTTCCTTTTGCCTACGTTGCTACGGAGAGATACAGCGTGAAGTTATATTACAAAATGGCTATTATGACGAATTAAAGAAGACTTTTTTTTGAAGAAGAAGATAGTTGGAGGTTCAAATTGAAAATAAAAAATATATGGTACTCACCAATCCAGCCAGACCAACCAAAAAGAGTGTTACAGGGAAAGAAATTAAACATAATAAAGCAAGTTTCCAACCCTTAATAAGTGCCATGACTATAGAACTAACGAACGACGCCTGGTAAAAAATAAACGTTGCTAGTTTTTCTCCAATTCCGTCTTCTAATTTAACAACGTCACTAAAACATTAAAAAATATTATTTTTTATAAATAGTTTTCACTATAGATGTAAATTAGGAGACTGAAACACAAAAATAACCAAAAAATCTAAATAGGTGAAATTTGTTAACTTACTCCGTCATTTTAACAGCAAAATCGCCGGTTTTGTGAGTGTCAAAATATTCGAAATCTTGGTTAAGCGCTGCTTTCAGATATTCTTGTCGAATTTTGTATACCTTTTGGTAAGCAGTAATAAAATAAATATGTATTAACGTTTAATTTTATTCAAATATCTTTACACTTTTGTGCTATACCACACTTACGAAAGAAAAAAGATATGAGATATTAAAAAAAAATTGATTATTCATAATTTCAATATAAATGCAAATAAATAATATCTTTTATAAATTACTATATTATAGATATTTAAAAAATATATTAAACCTTATTGTTGGTATAATTACCTGGTTATATGCTGCTATATTCATTAGTACAGTTGCAGCATATGATAGAATTACTAGAACAGCCCCTACTATACTATTATAGATTGCAAAATCTCGGATTGCATCAAGAAATACTTG
>DWQW01013790.1:0-10052 GCA_018249695.1 Heliconius erato demophoon | reverse complement strand
GACTGTAACCAATGACCTAACCTAACTTGCACTTAAAAACCAGTAAATCTTTAGATCGAATATGGATCAAGATCTGTTTATTTTATATATTGCGGGTGAAACAGCAGGTAGTTTATATAATCGCTAGAAGTTTTATTCATTACCTAGGTAAAGTATATAATGAACAATAATATAAATATTATTTCATACATTATCTGGAAGACCTAGATATTTTTTACATTGTCGAGGTATCTCTATAATTCGTATAGAATATCATAACATATATCTATTTGTGGAAAAATATTTACCATCAAATTAATAACTCTAAAATATTTTGAAACTTAAAAATCAGCTTCACACTGTATCCCGCACACTCTACGCAGAGCGAACCTAGTGTTAAGACACTCCGTTCCCCACTTTCCGCCGAATACTGGAAGCATTACTTGTTAAGTGGCGAAACTCAACGCCTCGCTTTGCCTCGACACCAGAGCGAAGAAATGGGAATATAAATTTAACTAAATATATCATTTTCTCGAGTGGGAATCGAACCCACAACCAGTCGCGTTTATAATTACACTTTGTACCCCTTTGCGCCACAACTGGTCTCAATTTCATTCGTTGTAATAAAAGTCCGCCATATGTCTTATAAATAAATCGAAATAAGGCATTTTGTGACAAAAAATAATTGATAATTGCTAGGTTTCAGTTGCATTGACTGTTTCTTATAAATAAAAATGAAGTGAAGTGTTTGTGGTTTCAAAGTAACTGTGTTTTTACAAGTGCATGTGGTTATTTACATAATGCACAAATACTAAAAAAAAAATATTTGTCTCTGTCTGTCTGCCTTTCTATTTCCCCGAGCCAATGTCCAGAACAGCTGAACTCATTTTTATGGGACTTTCAGTGTCCGATAGAAAGAGTTAGGGACCCACACATAGATTTTTAATTATGGAATTTCCACGGGATAGGGATTACCAGGGCATTTTTCCGTGCGCGCGTAATATATAAAATAACAATTATTAAATTTATGCAAGCAATATCAAATAAAATCCCGAATCATCAAAATTACAATTTATTAAGTGTATTACAACGGTATAGATAACTAACTAAAAAAAATTAAATTGAACCAAACTGAAATAACCATTCTTTCCTAAATACACTTAAATAATATTAAATTAAAAATAGCGGGCGATGCCGCGCAGGACTACTACTACTTACTAATTTGCTACTCGAATAAGTGAAGAGATCCAAAGAAGAATATAAATTAATAATAAACAGTAAATAACCACATAAAAATTAACAGTAGATCGAAAATATATGAAAATTTACAAAACCGTTCGACTCGTAGGCTCATTTTGAATCAGTGATATATCCTTAAGTGATTATTAGAACGATGTACAGTAAAATTTCAATAATACAACAAGTACAATTTCAATATATTTAAAGTATATTTATTTTGATAAGGATGAATACCATTTTATAGAAAATATATTAACAATAACCCGATATCTTTAAAATAAAATATATATAATATGGTTACTGTGGCTCAACCTTCAGAGATATATACCATCGCGGACCTTTAAATACATTTTTTAAAGGACAACATTTTTGTAAAACATTGTTTTTGTCTCATAAGATTAAGTCAGCGCAAGTCATGTATAGAATATTCAAGAAGTTCATTTTGGGGGAATCTTTCTTAAAACAACAAAATTCGTTGTTGCTTAGCGACGGTTGTAATTAACATAGCAGAATAAATTGTATGTCAAATTGAAAACTATATTAGTATATATCGCAAATATGAGAAAAAAAAATAACCTATGTCCATCCCGAGTTCCTCAAATATTTCTATATGAAATTTTATCACAATCCGATCAGCGGTTTGGCACTGATTGCTTCACAGACAGACAGACAGAGCTTCTTTCGAATTAATAATATAAGTATGGATAAGAACCTGCCCCACCTCTTAGATACTGTCATTCGACTTCGAGGGCGAGTCGCAAGTAAAAAGCTAGAAGGTATATCAATATAAAACAACTTATTTTACTAATACCGAGAAATATAATAAAACACAAAAAAATATTACAAAAAATATTAATTTAATTACTAAAGTTATTACAAAAAATGCATAATAATTAAAAATAACAGTTAATATAAGCAAGTCTATATATGCGTTATGTTGAGAACTGGATCATGGTCTTGATATCTTTGACGAGGACTTCGAGGAAACCGCGTTGCATTTCCGGTTGGTTCTGAAACAACATTAATATTTTTTTAATTTCACGTTACATTCTGCTTTCTTGTAAAACTTAGTGTTAAAACACTGTCCTTTTTGAGTGGCGGAATTCAACGCCGCGTTTTTTTAGCCAAATAAAGAGGGAAAAGGGGAATAAAACAACTTATTCCTACTCATGGGGATTGAACCAACACCGAAGCGTTTAAAGTCAGGTTACAATTTCTCGATATAATTTTAATAAACAAAAAAGTTACCTTAGTAGTTTCCATAAGGTCATCTATGAATCTCTCATTGAACAGCGCCACTAGTTCCTTGCGTAGCGCCGCCACTTCCTCACCTGCCGCTGCGTTTACCGCCATTGTTCTGTTTATCGCTGAAAGATAAATTTAACGAACTTGTGTAAAGGTTACTTGTTATGTCAAACTTCGATATAAATCTTTTTCTGTTTAAAATAGTAACGCCCAAAAAGAAAGAAAGGAAAAAAACTTGTTTATTTGCATATATGCATTACGGCCACAAAATTCCTGAATACATGCAGTTCCTATCTCGTTAAGTCAAAATATCTTTAAATTATCGTCAAAGTTATTAAGGTATAAAATAATAATTAAATATTTTTAAACAACATCATACAAATATAAAAGATATAGTCAAAATCCAAACAAAAAAAACACAATAACAAACCATCATCATCCAAGCCCCTCAAGGCGGCCGAGCGCAGCCGCCTCGTGTGCACCGCGAGCAGCTGCAGCGCTGCGTGCGCCGCGTGCGTGCAGCACTGCAGCGCTGTACGCCGTGAGAGGGCGCGGGCGCGCAGCTGCGCCAGGACTGCGGCTCGCGCCTCCACGGGGGACGGGGGGGTGGACTCCTCGCCCAGGAGCTTCTTCATGTCTAGTGGGAAAAAAGATATGTAGAAATATATGATAGATATACAGGGTGGAAGTGTCAGCACCACTTTAAATGAAACCATAGTTTTAACTAATCCCAAATATAAAAAAGCATTTTTTTTCAAACAAAATAAATAAAAAAATCATCATTTTAAAATAAAACGCGATTTTTCAAGAACGACGCACGCACACATAGACCTATCAAAAGGAAACCACCGCATACGCGTCATTCCGAAATCGAGTCGTAGGTATTGGCGGCAAAGTTGATTAACCTTTAGTAGTATTTTTGTAGTAGATGCGTTTACGTTATTGGTATCTATACGTAACTGCGTCACACGAAATACAGATATGAATAACATGGTGAAATGAAAAAAAAATCCTACGTCTAAAGTGTTGAGGCATCTTGATTAACTTCTCTAGGTACAGGTTTGAAATATTTTACCCCATATGCTGTTTCTGTAAAAGAAGCGCTGCCTCTTCCACCCTGTATAATATTTAAGAGTTAAATTGTCACTATTTATAATAATGTCTAGTCTATATAAGCAATATATCTGTGCTAATATTAATTAAACATATTTTGTTGTCAAATATTGCTTAAATATTGGTCAACAAGTGCTGGACCGTTGCATAATCATGCTACTGCACTGCAATCCTCGAATATAGCACTGGGTGAGTGGGGGTTGAATTGCCTATTGAAGTTTCGTCATGTCTTATATGAAGATGAGGTACCCTCCTTATATTATATTGTTTTACAAATTGTATTGTGTAAATTGTATTGTACTGTATTGTATACAATTCAGAATTTTAAAATTATATTGTATTAGAATATTATAAATAAAAAAATATAAAACAAAACGCTGATTCACCACAGCCAACATGTCTGCACATCTGTATTGTGTAACTCAATATATAAATAACTCAATACATGACTCACCAGCCAGCGTCATACTGGGCACGCCGTGCAGCTGGTGGTGCACGGTGTCCAGCAGCTTGGCGTGCGCGGCGCGGCGCCGCAGCAGCGCGGCCAGCAGCGCGGGGGCGGCGCCGCCCGCCGCGCGCGCGCCCTCCGCCAGCGCCGCGTCGCCGCCCACACTGCCGTCGCTCAGCGTGTTACGAGCGAACAGCAGGAGGTTCCATACGATCTACAAAATAGAATAATCATTTATTCATTATTACACTCAACACGCAATGCCTCCAGAATTCGGCAGAAAGTGGGGAACAGAGTGTATTAACACTAGGTTCTCTCTGCCTACTCCGCTGTGTGCGAGATACAGCGTAAAGCTGATTTGATTTAATTATTATAATTATACCGTCATTTATAATACTATCGCTTAAGCCTAGTTCTGCTCGAGTACAGTATATATATACAAAGTGAGCGGTTTTTGCGATATGAACAGCCTACAAACATAGCGGGTATTTTACAAGAAATGGATGAGGAAATTTGTGTAATTAATATAATATGGTAATAATTTGGAAACAACGCTTTAGCGAAACTATATATTTGTGGCAATTAATGCACCCGACTAATTCGAGAGGTTCGGACTTGTTTAGGTGGTGAATCAGTGAGCATTTACAGACACACGCTTGTGCGCTGCGCACGACTGGCCTCAATCTTCTTTCTAATAAAAATATTCCGTTACACCTTATGGAAATCGAATTCACAATCATAAATACCGTTTCCCAACTGAGCTCATCTACCAGGTACCAAATAATATGACTCCATAATTGACTAAGAAATTATGACTTTATTATACAGAATAAATAACCTTACCTTATAATACAATATAGCCGCTCTATCGGGTGAATCAGGAGAGTCACTACACTCTTCATTCACTTCGGGTGGCACTCTAAACCTTGGAAGCAAGGCCAGCATTAGGAACTGTATACGATGTAGACCAGCAGCGCCGGACTGCAGGGCACTGGCCCTGGCGTCGTACACTTCTGGACTCGATGTACGTGATATTACTGATGTTAGTGCTTCTAGTTCGAGGAGTAGGCCGGATGGTGAACTTGGATGTGCCGCTCTAAGAATAGAATTGAGATAAATTAGAATATATTGTATACAGTATGGTCGATGAGTTGTGGCAACCCTCAATTTAAGTTTTCTGAAATATTGCACCTTGTGCACTCATAGGCAGAGGAAACTTGAGAACCTAGTGTCAAGACAGTGCGTTTCCTTTAAGACACTTCCATTTCCCACTTTTTAACGAGTTCTGAAGGCATTGCGTGTTGAGTGGCGAAACTCAACGCCGAAAAAAGTCTCAATATCAAAACTGTTCAGTCGTCCCTGACATATCTAAGCACAGTGTTTATGCCCTCCAGGTGTGCAAACAGTAAAATAATACAAAAAATTTAACTACAGTGCAGTCGTAAGTCATGACTGGACTAAGGCTAGCTCCAAATGGCTGTGCACTTTTTCCATAATAACAATACGCAAAACTTCATAAAGCCTGACAACCAAATCCCACCGATTTTAGTGTACTAAAAAATAACAAAAAAAAGGTCCACAAACAAACCTAAGCACCGTGTCCACGCACTCGAGGTGCGCGAGCAGCAGGTGTGCCACGTGCAGCACGGCGCTGTGGTTGTGCGCGCCCAGCGTGCTCAGCAGCGCGTCGCACAGCGCCAGCGCCGGCACCAGGATCTGACGGAACCTGACACACACACAATATATTTCAATTTATATCTATATTTTATCTTAAGTTGTTTGTAACGTTGAGTGACGGAACCCAAGGCCGTGCTTCACCTTGGTAATCCGCAGATTTCAAGAGACTTAATATTTTCATTTCCTCAAGCGGAAATCGAACTCACAATCTGTAATGTCAGTCGCACGTTCAAGCCCCAGTACCACTACTGGTCTAAAAACGAATATTTTTTAATTTGTCTACATAATGTCGTTTACCTGTTAGCCACAGTGGGCACGAAGTCCGTATCGCTCACCCCGTGTCCGTGCCCGACACCGTTTCCAACGTGCGTGTGTACGTCAGGGTGCCTGTCCAGCGCGCGCACCGCCGCCAGGCTGGCGAGGGCGCCCTGCGCCAGCACGGTCTCGGCGCCCGCGCGGGTGCCGGCCAGCTTGATTAGGAGCGCCATCTTGGATTCGTAAACGTAGAGCACTCGGAGCGATTTGGGGTTTGGCTCTAATGCCTGAAGCGTAAAATGTTGTTTTTAATATCGTTAGTATATTTAGTAATTCTTAATTGTTATCTTTTGTTTTCATTACTTCTTTATTATTTAAATAGAAATGGCTCATATGAAAATTATTAATTTTTCAAAAAAAAAATGACAGTAATATAGAATACAAAATGAGAGTAGAAATATAAAAGTTTGACATCAATACACAATAGCATGAAGAAAAAATAATAATATTATTATTTAAGTCACATTAAGAATAGTCTACATTTTATACTAACATTAACGTTAATAAAGAAATATGAACTAAAACAGTGTTGAGAACTTAGAATTTAAATCTATACTATAGCCACTGTGTAAGCTTTGTTTAATTAATTCTTAAATCCAAAAAAATATATAAGAATAAATAATTCTCCCGAAAATTCTATCTCTAATTCATAAAATATTTACGTTTTTTATTGATAAAATATAAAAATTACCTCTTTCAATCCTTCATCATCTTGCAACAAACTGTCAATCAGACTTCTCAAGTACCCCTGATTGATCAACGTATTTAACCAATCCGTGCCCGGATTTATTTCAATCAACGTATCTAAACACGAAAGGGCAACCATTCTGCATACATCATGGCCGCCGCCTATACAATCGCTGCAAACTATCGAACATAAATTCTCTCCAAAGCCATTTATAACATCGATGGCCATCGATTTCAAACTCGATTCTTCTCTGAGTTTCACTTTAGAACTATCGAGTCGACTGACATAATTCGAATTGGCTTCCTCATCGGGTTCAGCGGGACTGGACTTCAAATTGACTATATTTAGGAAATTTAACAACGCGCCATACAAGTTGACTCTAACTTTTTGAGTTGACGAACCCGAAACCAAAATCCAACTTAAAATTTTATGTAAAATAAACTTAAGAGTCAACGATTTCGTTTGCATTATCTGATTCGACGGTCCGAAGAAGCTCGTTTCGAATTCGGCGGTTTTCAACGACGACTCCCTTTTTTGTAATATAAAACAATGTCTTAAGTAGACCAGCAACAGTAAAACAGTTCCCGAAGCTAAATTTCCTATCTGCGGTAGGACTTCGGCTGGTGGAATTTTATTTAATAGATCCTGTAGGATATTAAGGAGTAGGTTCTTCCTGGCCTCCAAATTCAGGATGTCTTGGGGAGCAACACAGAATATTATTTCGGTGAGTTGGCGCCATGAGTCGTAGTAATGAGTGAGTGTGGCCGCGAGGTTACGTTGTTTGTTCACTTCTGTCACGTAGTCGAGGACCTGGTGGAATTAAATAAGTAAATCGTTTAGATTATAATTTATAAATAAAATAATAATAAAAAAAAACTAAGATACGGTAATAGCGAGGCAGTGCCTAACTATAAACGTAACGGTTGTATGTTCGATATCCACTGGGCAAAATTAATCAATTTTATTTCTTTGCTCTAGTAAAAAGAAAGCACATTGAGTTCCGCCACTCAACACACAATATCTCGAAAATTGGACGGAGAATGGGAAAAATAACTTAACACAAAAAAAGCAATTCAGTCTTTAAATGTTATCTCCTTAACTATATATAACAACAAATCAATACATACTTTCTGTATCTCCATAGCAACGAGTCCCCTTTGCGGCGCCGACGCTCGTAGTGACGCCATTTCACGCGCAAGCAAAGCATGGACTCGCGATACACTTATACGTTTACCTCCCAAACCTATAATAAATAATCACTTAGTAACGTATGTGTGATCACATGTACTGATGTGTAATTATGTGTGTAGATGTGTGAATGTGTAATCACATGTAAATATGTGTACATGTAAATGTTTGGATCTCTGATCACATTGCGTGGATTTGTTGAAAATTGAATTAAAACATTGTCTTTGTTTATTCTTTCAAATTTTTTATAATCTTAAAAGAATTCACAAGCAAGTGAATTTTTCGTGAACATTTTGTACGACAGATCATGGCCGTTTTCAAATTCACTCTCAAAGTTGCTTTACTTTCTATATATTTTTCTTTCTCTTTCAATTTCTTAGTGTTGTGTTCAATACACAAAAAATGTAGGTTTATCTATTGAAGAAGCGAAGAAAATGAAGAAGCGAAGCTTCTGGATCTCCTCACAGTACTCAGATCAAAGTATTACATGAAAGAAATTAATTATCTAGGTAAAAGCTTTATGTTTAGCACAATATGAACTCAGATGAAAAATTAAGAACACATTAACTATAGCGTTACTCTGAAAAATAGAATACAGTTAATTCTTACCAGTAGACAAGTCACATTCATCAATCGCCTTCCTCAACTGATGCGCGTGGAACAGCTCCCAGTGCGGCTCCTGCGCCGGTGACACACTCACTGGTAGAGACTCCAATGCTCGACGCACCACACACCACTCCCATTCCTATGATGGAAAAATAGTAAAATGTTATTATTTTTTTGCCTGCATACAACAGAGAGCAGACAGGGAAGAGAATTGAATCTATAAGCGTCACGTTTACAGTCTAACGGTGTGGCGCTACGTCTATATAAAAATATTTAGCATTATTATAAATATGAAAATATTAATTTAAATATATTGTCAAGTGTTCCCAATTCAATGAACTAATAAATGCCCGTACCTGAGCTCCGTGGTGGTCGGTGCGCGTCAACGCCGCGAGCACAGCGCTCAGCGCCGCTCGGTGTCTCCCCGCGCCGGCCGCGCCCGCCTCACAAGCGCACGCGCGCAGCGCCCACGAACGAGACGAAATTGTCGCTGGTGATGCACTCTGGGGGAAAAAAAAATATAAATAAAATATTTATTTTTCTTTTTTCGTTAATATAAATCCAACCTAGACCTAAAATACCCAAAAACCAGGGAAATTAAATTAATTTTTACCCTAGAGTGGGGATCAATGTATCCCAATGCATTACTCTTTATTTCATACATTTATGTATTATTACTTCTGTTGTCAAAGGTCTGGAGCATTTGACAGAAATTCTAATATTGAAAATAATAAAGACATCTAAACAAAATGATTGCAAAAAACACATATAATACCTCCAAATTAACAACAGCTTTCGCGTGCCTCGCTAAGAAGTAGTCCCTCGCCCGCAACAGCCGCAGCGCGGGCGGCGCCGTGGCGGGGCGCGCGCACACCCAGTACACCAGCCGGTAGCAGCTCTCCACTAAGGTGGATGCCTCCCTGGAAATAACACATGATATGATTTTGATATCTCATTTAAAACATGATGATGATGGTGGTGACCATTCCTTACTTACGAAACTTAACGGTGACATAGAAAAATAATACAAGTTGGTTATACTATAACTACAAACTATAAAATAATATCATTAAAATGTGACGAAACTAAAAAAAATACATATACTTAAAATAATCTTAAACATAAAGAAAAAAGGAGATCTTAAACAAAAGAAAAGAAAAAAATCTCAGAGCTCCATTTTAGAATGATCTACCCATAAAGGAAATCATATTACATACTTTTGAGGGTTGCCAGGAGCAATATAAGCTTCGAGTATATCTAGTATGGAGTGGAAACAGGTCCTCGGCGCTCCCGCACTGCCCGGCTCTTGTAGCACGCTGCGTGATATCTAATGACAAAAACATATTTTAAGCCTATTTGTGGAATACATATGTATAAGTATTTCCATGTCCGTCTTGTTGCCAGAGCAAGTAAATCAAAATATTAAATTAAATAATTCATGCCTCAGTGGGAATTGAACCCACAGCCTTCAGCGTTTATAGTCAGACGCTGTGCTATTGTGTCAGGACAACTTTCTCATGTGAACATGATTATTCTCAATTAAAATTATGCCGT
>DWQW01013789.1:0-10052 GCA_018249695.1 Heliconius erato demophoon | reverse complement strand
AGAAGATGGACAAAGTCGCTATGTGATTTTAACAAATGAAGAATCTGTTTTAAATTCAGGTGTTGCCATTGTAACAAAGCAAAATCATGATGGGACAATATCATTAACTACCTTAAAAGGTAGTATTGACATCTTAGATTTCTTTAATTATAAAAAAACATATCTTGGTTAAAAACAGCTTTCTTAAATGATCATCCAATAGTATTGTTATTATACATAGTTATTAAAAAAAACTACTGACAGACATACCACATGTATTTACTGTGAAATGCATAGTATTAAGTAACAAATCACATATTGATATGAAAAACGTCACTATACAAAAAATTGTGTTTTTCTGTTAGAAATGCTATCTCATAGACATAATGTCACTAGGAAAAACACAATTTTTCGTATAGTGATGGTCTTCTTATCAATGTACGAAATATGGTGTGAAAATCAAATCAGCTTCACACTGTATCCACCGTACAGCAGGGTAGGCAGAGGAAACCCAGTGGTAAGACACTATACCACACTTTCTACCAAAATTTTTGAGGTATTGCATTTTGAGTGGCAGAACTCAATGCTGAGGTTTTTTACCTTGTTGCCAAAGTAAAGAAATGAAAATATTATTAAATAATAATTCAAGTCTTCAAGTATGGATCAAAACTATTACATATTACAGTCACACCCACATGCCCCTATCTCAAAACAACCTCAGCGTATTTAATATTATAATATTTCATTATTTTAGATACACAGACTGTTGCAAACACAAATGATAAAACTGAGAGTGAAAACACTATACCTATAGAGACTGCCCAGGAAACAGAGCCTGATAAAAGCCAAGAGGAAATCTATAGTTGCAACACATGTGGTGTATCATTTACATCTGTACTGGAACACATACAGAATTATCATAATAACCAAGATGTTGTAGTTGAGGTTTAAATTTCTTTTTTATATTAATATCTATCACTCTGTATTGAATTCATACAGGTGGACAGAAAAAAAACCAAGCATTCTCCAATTTCCTCCTAATTTACGAGATATTATGTGATATTTGGCAGAACTAAACCCCACACTTTCTAAAGAATTGAGAGTCTATACACAAAATTTTCACTTTTTCTTACCTTACTTTATGAAGAAAAAGCTTTTAACAAACATTATTATATAAGAATTTTTTTATACACCTTTTTTGTATCCTTTTGTTCTTTCATTGACCTTCAGGAACCTTTAGAAGACAATAATAGCAGTACTGTAGAATATGAACAGATTGCAACCGAAGAAGTGTCAGATAAACAAACTTCTAGAAGAATGATCACAGAAACTGGAGATATAATAGAAACACCTTTGATTGAAGAAGATACAACTAACGATGGTAATAAAACATGCATAAGTTTTAATATTTTTATAATAAATACAACTAAACTAATTGTTTAAAGAAACATTGAAAATAGTGTTTTTATGAAACTATTTACTGTGCTGCAGTGGCACAGTGTTTGACTGTAATTGTGACTGTTTATTTAGCTTTATACTATATTACGCTTATTGCAGGTTAGGCAGAGTACTTGGGTGCTCAATGTTAAGACATTCTGTTCCCATTAAGACACTTCCGTAACCCACTTACCGCCAAACTGTCAAGACATTGCATGTGTAAACTTAACGCCGCGATTGGCTTAGTTACCAGAACGAGAAAATGAAAATATTAAATATTTCAGTCCCTTGAGTGGGAATCAACCCATTGCAGTCGCATTTGCCACTACACCATGCCGGCCTCTAACGTTAAGAAACCTAAGTGCTGCGTCGAGTTTCGACACTCAACACGCAATGCCTTAACAAAATCAGGCGGTGCCTGGAAAATGGAGTGTTTAATGGTTCTCTCTGCCTGCTGTATACGGGATATACGTGTTTTTCTTTACCCATAAAAGTATATTTTTTAAATATTCTATAAAATATTTTAGCGTCAAACAAAACTATGAAATTTTTGATTCCAATAAAAGACGAAACTCAAGATAAAAAATTGCGCACCGTCACTAAGCGATATGTACAAATCGATAAGTTTTGTAACAGTATAATTAAGGATATTAAACCAAACAATGGTAAGACATTTTTATTTTTATTTTTTAGCGTCGTGGTTTGAGGGAACCTAGTGTCAAAATATTCTACTCTCCACTTTCGGAGATTACATGTTATGTGGCGGAACTTAACGCCTCGTTTTGTCTTAACAGAGCGGAAAAATACATTACGCTGTATCCCGCACACAACAGGATAGGCAGAGAGAACCTAGTGTTAAGACACTCAGTTCCCTGAGTTCTCATAGGAAATAGAACCAACAATCGTTGTACTTTACAGTCACTTGCTGTTCTACGCAAAATGATATTTACTGTGAGATACACTTCATAATGTAAATCACGCTTCTCTATATATATAATATATTTGTAACTGATTGCTGTTTGTATATGGAAAATATATGAAAAAATCGTGAGCAGTTATCAAAGTAATGGACTCCGAAACACAATTTTTTACAATTTTTGTCTATTTGATTAAACACGAAAGTAATTCAGATAAGTGAACAAATAATTCTGTAGCTAGAGCGGGCGAAGCGGTGAGCGTGTCGTTATTATTTAATATATTTAAAATATTTTTTATTAATTATATTTATTTTCAAGTAAAATAGAATGACAATAATTATAAGATTTTTCTTATGTCGCATAAGACCAAGGAAATAAAATTATTTAATACCACCTTGTGAGAACCCACAACCGTTCATACGGTTGGACGATGTCTTTCTTACAACGTCGCACTACAACGGCCTCATTAATTTAAAAATATTTTATTTCAGAAAAGGAAGGACCATACCATAAAGTGGTTATAAAAGAAATGCAAACATTAGACGGTGATAAAATGAAAGTGTACAATTGTATGTCGTGTAATGTGTATGTGTCGAGTCTGTCCGAATTCAATCAACATCCTTGTAAAATTTGTAAGTTTCAGTAATATCAAGAAAACGATTGTGTTGTGAATTTGGCGGTTGTGGGTTCGATCGTGTTGAGTGGCGGAGCTCAACGTCGCACTTTGCCTCGGCGCCAGAGCGAAGAAATGAAAATATTAAATATAATCCGGCTGGTCGTGGCGCAGCGGCACGAGGTGTGATTGCAAAACTGACTGGTTGTGGGTTCGATCCCCACTCGAGGAGATGAAATATTTACTTAAATTTATATTTCCATTTCTTCGCTCTGGGGTCGAGGCTAAGCGCGGCGTTGAGTTCTGCCACTCAACACGCAATGCCTCTAGAATTCGGCAGAAAGTGGGGAACAGAGTGTCTTAACACTAGGTTCCCTCTGCCTACCCTGCTGTGTGCGGGATACAGCGTGAAGCTAATTTAATTTAATTTAATAATAATTGAAGCTTGTGTTGAGAATTTGGCGGTTGTGGGTTCGATCGTGTTGAGTGGCAAAGCTCAACGCCGCGCTTTGCCTCGGCACCAGAGCGTAGAAATGAAAATATTCAATATAATACAATGAGGATCGAACACACAACCAGTCGCGTTTACGGCCTTGCCTTTCTAGATTTTAATGTGTGATTTTAATTATCATACTCGTTTCAGTGAAATACCCATGTTCCCAATGTCCCGTAGCCTACGAAAATTCAAAGTCACTATGTGCACATATGAAAGTGCATAAAACAAGAATAGGTATATTTTTTGCTTATTATTTTAATATAATAAATTATACGATTTCAATATTTATAATTTTAGTTAATATTTAGGATTGTTTTGTTAGATTCATTAGTGAAAAGATAAACAATAAAAATTAAAGAAAAATAAAAGTTTATATTTTTAATTACTACTTGTATTATTTTATGGAATTAAATTCTAAAATTATTTTTTTAAAAAAAAATATTTTTTTTATAGAATTTGGCTTAGATACTACATATACAAGGCCACCGCCAGAGAAGTTTGAATGTGAGACATGCAACACAGTATTCCTTACAAGCAAATCATTGAAACTGCACAAGAGGATGCATGATCCTGTCAAGTATATATATATTTTTAATTTTTTTTTATACGTTTTCTTA
Source organism: Heliconius erato demophoon (assembly GCA_018249695.1). Taxonomy (NCBI): domain Eukaryota; kingdom Metazoa; phylum Arthropoda; class Insecta; order Lepidoptera; family Nymphalidae; genus Heliconius; species Heliconius erato. The sequence continues at coordinate 5,993 of DWQW01013789.1, read as the reverse complement.
ATAAGTAAGTAATATATTTATACATACAGGGTGGAAGTGTAAGCACCACTTTAAATGAAACCACAGTTTTAACTACGCTATAAAAGCCTAATATAAATCAGAAAAAAATAAATTCCCAAAAATGAAAAAGTTAATTTTACAAACAAAATAAATCATAAAATTGACGACGACGATTTAAAAGTACGACGCGTGCACACATAAACCTATCAAAGGAACATCGCCGCACACGCCTCATTCCGAAATCGAGTCGTAGGTATTGGCGATAAAGTCAAAAGTTGTTTAACCTTTAGTAGTATTTTTGTAGTAGTAAGTGTTTACGTTATTGGAATCTATCCGTATTTGCGTCACACTAAATACAGGTATGGATAAAAATCGTGAAATGACAAAAAATCCTACGTCCAAACTGTTGAGGCATCTTGATTAATTTCTTTAGGTGTGGGTTTGAAATATTTAACACTATATGCTGTTTCCGTAAAAGAAGCGCTACCTCTTCCACCCTGTATATATATATTACTGAGTTCCCCACTTTTCAATTTTTTTACGTGTTGAGTGGCGGAACTCTACATCTGGCATTTATAGATAGTATATATTAATATATATTTGTTTTTTTTAGGCATCGCCCCATAGAACCTCCAGTAGAAACATGTGACGGCACAGCAGGCAGCAACGACAAGTTCTTATGTTCAATATGTCATAAACTAATACCCATAGACTACAGAACTATACATCAGAATTCTCATAAAACAAACAACACCACTATAAATTGTGATATCTGCAACAAGAAATTTGTGTCTAAGGAATTTTTAGATATGCATATGAGTGTACATAATTTGGATAAGGTAATCTGTGACATTTGATTACTAGTTAAAGTGTGTGTGTTAAGTATTTTTTTTTAATTTTACATTGTCTTGTATGTAGCAGAGTAGACAGAGGGAACCAACCTCCTAAGACATTCCGTTACCCACTTTTCGCTCAATTTTCAATATATTGCGTGTTAAGTGACAGAACCCAATGCCGTGTTTTGTACGAAAATAATTCATTCTCGCGAGTGGGAACTGAAACATACTCTGGATTTGATGTTCGACAAATTGGTATACACTTTGACTTAATGTTTGATAATTTTTTAAAGTTTTTTATATTACATTTTTGATATATATTTTAGGTAATGATCGGCAAACAAGATAAATCTCTTCCATACACATGCCTCTACTGTAATAGGAAATTTGCGAGACCGCACGAAAAAGTCAAACACGAAAGGATACATACAGGTATGTTTTTTGTATATCATTTATTAATAATATTTAACTTATTTTTTACTATTATAATGACAAATATTTTGTAAAGTTGGGCTAAGCAAGAAAATTTCTTATTTTTAAATGTCTTTTCTTTCCATTTTATTTCCTTGGTATGTGTAATAAAATCAGCTTCACGCTGTATCCCGCACATAACAGGGTAGGCAGAGGGAACCTAGTGTTAAGACACTCCGTTCCCCACTTTCTGCCGAATTCTGAAGGCATTGCGTATTGAGTGGCAGAACTCAACGCCGCGCTTAACCTCGTCACCAGAGCGAAGAAATGGAAATATAAATTAAAATGAAGAAAAAAGGCTATTTAAATTATTTAATAAATAGCCTTTTTTCTTCTCAAATGTGTATTGTTAGTTATAATCGTTAGGTAGCAAATATTTTTAAGAATTGGCCTGCAAAAAAGCTCGAAATAAAAAATAGAGAATTAAAAAGCATAATAATAAAGTGTAGTGTCCGGTCGCAGGCGAGAAGCCGCACTCGTGCGGCATCTGCGGCAAGTCGTTCCGCGTGTCGTACTGCCTCACGCTGCACATGCGCACGCACACGGGCGCGCGCCCCTACGCCTGCGCGCAGTGCGGCAAGAGGTACGCCACACATGCCCTCCGGGGGGACCTTATGCTTTCTACGTGACCTTCCTACAGTATTATTGATACTGTGTTTTCAAAGGTCAACCGAGGTCCTCTTGCAATTCTTATCACTTCCTCTTCCTTCATAATTTTTCCATTCTTTTATAACTCATTCATTCACTCATTCGTCTTCGCTAGTACCTGCCTCTCCACATATCCTACGAAAAGATCGCATGTCCACTGCATTCATCTTTCTGTTATTCTCATTTTATCCTTCGTTTCGCAGCCCTATAACAGTGTTACATTTCCATCCATCTTTTATGAAACTTGGAAATGTATATATTTTTTAAAAAGTGGAAAAATAATAAAATAATACAACGCGTTAGACATTACCTTTGAGTGACTCGCAAGTAACCATGCAACTTATTAAGAATACATAATATTATAAATATTCAGTGCAAGTTCATGAGACATTCGTGATTTACCATTAATTGAAGTAAAATACCAGAAATCGTATAATTTTTACATTCTATATTCTAAAAGCACATAGTGTATACGACTCATTGTTAGCACTCTCGAAAATTCGCGAGTATAAATGCAATGGACGTGGTATTTATTTACATCTGATACTAATCAAAAAATGCTTTAAGTCACATTTTGAGATTGTTATAAATTAAAAATGTATTTTGTAACTGAGGCCGGCCGACTATTGTAAGTGGTATAACTTGCGTTAATAAATCATTTAATATTTTCATTTCTTGCTCTGGTGCAGAGTAAAGGCTCTGGTAACAAGACAAAGCGCGGCTTAGAGTTCCACTACACAACGCGGAATGTGTCGATCCCTCCGAAAGTGGAGAGCGGAGTGTCTTAACAGGGTTCTATCAGCATACTTTGCTAAATAATAGAGCGCGTAAGTACGTGTTAAAGTACACAAGGTGAAAAAAAAATTAGTATATTTTATTATAATCGATTATAAATAAAATATCTTGTTTTATTTTACTAATTTATGTTATTATTGTACAGGTTCAAAGCACACAGTGTATACAACCACCACTTATTAACACATTCAGAAGTTCGCGCGTACAAATGTCCGTTCTGTCCCAAAGCATTCAAGACCTCAGTGCAGCTTGCAGGTCATAAATTTTCGCATACTAAACCATTCTCCTGTCAACAGTGTAATAGGTAAGAATGAATAGATTTTTTATTTCACAATTCCTTTTCCCTGATGGGAATTGAACCTGCAACCATTACGTTCACGGTCAGTGCTATGCGCCTGTGCCGTTTTTTTAGTAATAAATATTACAGTACTTGATTGTAAAGTTGTAAAGCAAGTAGTAAATTTGATCACACTTGCTAAGACAAATTACAAAAGTCAGTAAAAACTCGATTGAATGGACTTAAACAAACGTTTAAGTTTTTTTTTTTATCATTTCTGTCCATTATTACTTTAAAACGTTTTCTCCATACATTCGATTATCCAAGTAACCGGTCAATCGAGTTTCTACAGTAGTTTTCCTTTTATTTGAACATGTATATAAACGGTAATATGATCCATCAGGCCGTTCGCATCGCTGTACGCAGTTCGTATGCACATGGAAGTGCACACGAGGCAGAATAATTTGAAATTTTCCTGCACACTTTGCGGGGCGAGCTACGCGCGCGCCTTCGCTCTCAAGGACCACGTGAAGCAGGTCCATAAGCAGGATGTTGATAGTAATGATTTGGTAAGCGATTCAAATACATATCGTCGTCGTCGAAAGTGTGAAAAAAAGTCGACCCATTTTTCATTTCCTTTATTAGAGAATATATAATTAATTAATTATCAATTTTTGAAGTCGTGCAAAGTTTTGTTACGCTGGAACTTAATATTATATTAATAATATTATATTAAAAAATAATATCACCATATACGTACATTGTAGGTTTTGTGAACGAGATATGCTAAGGCTAAAAACTAACCTCTCCGCCTCTCCCCCTGTCCTCTATCTTAACACTAGGTTTCCTCTAGCCTACTCAGCTGTGTGCGGGATGCATGACGCTAAAAAATAATTAATTTATTTAATGTAATAGATTTTTTTCAAATATTTAAATAAAATGTTTAAAGATAGTGTGTTTTTCCTAGGCGTCACTGAAAGAAGAAAGCTGGATGGTACAAGAGAATACGGACGGGTCTGATAGTCTCAAAAAAGAATTGCCACCAGAAGAGGTCAGTATAAACGAAAGTAATCAGCTACTACAGCAAGATTTGCCTGCTTATTTTTAAAGTGGCGCAGTGAGATACCCTCTGACCGTAAACGTAATGGTAGTGGGTTCATTCACCACTCGGAGGAATGATTATGTATAATTTAAATTAATTTTCCCGCTCTGGTAGACGGCGCTGAGTTTGGTATTTTGCCGCTCAATACGGAATATCTTTTATATTTTGGTGGAAAGTTGAGAATGGAGTGTCTCAAGACTACGTTTACCCTTTGCTTACTCTGTTACGCGGGTAAAAGCATAAAACTGATTTTTCTTGATTTTTTATTAATGTAATAAAGAGGAAGTTTGTTTTTTTTTGTTTAAACGCAAAATTTTCTGAAATTAATGGTTAGGTTTACTTTTTTGTTTTGTATGAAAGCTACTATAGTCCATATAACATTACGATTTACGATGTAATTCTTTGTTAGTTATAAAAAACGATATAATAATAATTATTATTAACGCCATCGAATTACTTTAACTGCGGGCGCTGCTGAAATAGTTAAATATATGTAAGTACATGGCAATATAAAAACATTCAATTTTGTTTCATTAGTTCTATAATGAAACTTCTAGGAAGCAAAAAAAGTACAAGTTCAAGAAGATCTTCAGTTATGGGGGGTTATGACACCGCTCAACGGCGACAAAACACGTTGCGACACGACACGACATGCAAATATGTCCCTAACCATTCTAAATGTATGAAACCGATTAGATTCTGGCTTGTCGCGTCACGCCACGACACGTAAATGCCTCTCCGCCTTAAAACGCGAATGAAGTATTGCGCGAAGCTGATATAAAAATCTGTGCCCGTACACCATTAAATGTTTACCTAATGCACAAAATGTTTAATACTATTTTATAGCTTTTTACCTGAAATGACGACAAATATTTTTTTTTGTCTGTACCTTACAGTAAAGGAGTTACGGCAAGTTTAGTTTCTCGATATCTATTAAAGATATCTTAATGAAATTTAAATTGAATATGACCATCAATAGGCTTATTAATTATTATATATTTTTAACACATTTATAAATTGTAAAAAAATTACGTATAATCTTTTAAAATATTTCATCAACTACTTCACTTTATCAACCTTCTTAGTCTCTGATTAGTCTCCTTATTAACATGGCAAGAAATGTCATGATTTTATTTTGTTAGCTCCAAACTGTAATCCCACGTGTAGCAGGGCCGACAGAACAAGGTGGCGTGTTAAGACACTCAGCTCTCCACTTACCGCAGTATTTTGGAGGCATTGCGTGTTGAGAGGCAGAACTCAACGCCGCGGTTTGCCTCGACACTAGAGCGAAGAACTGAAAATATATTAAATAAATATATAATTTCCTCGAGTGGGCATCGAATCCACAACCAGTCGCGTTAGTCGCACGCTTGTGCCCCTGCGTTCATGAAATCCCATGTTTTTATATACATTTTGTATCATGCTTGATTAAACAACAAACAACAAGAATGGAGCGTTTTAACTAACCAAAAGCCGCCAAATTTCAAGGCACTGTGTCATGTTTGGTGAAAATAATTAATTTCATCGATTAGGGATCGAACCATCGATCTTTGCAGTTTTCTTTATTCTTGATTCTGTACCAGACAGAGCTGACACCAAGATTACCCAACTAACACCTACAGTAATGTCTACGAGTCATGGCCGCCCCAAAGTTAGGCTTTCTGAACTTGCATATGGTTCACAAAAAGTTAGAAAACTCCTAAAATAAAATTTACCAACTTATCTACACTACAAATTACACAGGGGCGGCCACGACTTGTTCACCGTACTGTATATATAATTATTATTTTAACGTATAAATATAATAGTTTTACATATTTTATAACATTATCGTCTTTTCTTTTCAGATGAATGAACTGGGTAT
>DWQW01013788.1:0-10052 GCA_018249695.1 Heliconius erato demophoon | reverse complement strand
TCCCAGCGGTAAAAAAAAAAAAAAAAAAAAAAAAAAAGTATCTCATATGTAGTTGGGCAGGCAGAGGGAGTCTAGTATTAAGATACTCCGCTCCTCACTTTCCGCCGAATTCTGGAGATCCGCATCTTTTCTAATAACGTTTTTTTTTCTAATGAGATAATAAAGAAGAGTGGGCTCGTGGGGCTTAGGTCCGTCGTACCGAGAAGAATGACAAAATGGTTTACGAAGTAAGAGTAAGTAATAAGAGTGGTAGTGAGAGACTTTGGACTGTAGGAGCGTTCTGTAAAGAGCATGAGTACCCCCTGGAGGTATGCATGAAAGAATTGGTAACAGTGGAATAAGCAAAAGAAATATGCAGAGAGAATCTATAAAAATATATAAGATAAAACTAAAATGTTTATAATTTTTAAATTGATTTATTTTAAATAGGTTATAAAATTTTATTCCTTCGGTCTGGTGGTTACAATTAATTTAAAAAAAAAATTTAAACTATTTTAACAGTAGTTTATAATAAAATAAGGAATGTTTAAAGCGTTTTTCACAATAATTTTAATTTTAATAAATAATTTTTAACAAAAAAAACTAAAAAACAAATAAATAATTTTATATAAAGTATTTTGATTTTGTTAAACAAAAATAATTTAAAAAAGAGTTTATAATTTTGAAGTCGGTGCAAAGTAAAACAAACAGGCAGGGTTTTTTTCGATCTTGAGGTTATTCCTGTTAGCCCTATTGGCTTTTATAGCGACACCGGTGGGGAGGGAAGAGGGTACTCTGTCCCTGAAGAAAAACAAGCACTATGGGCTTCGACTTTTATGGGAGTCGACGACTGTAAGGGCGCCCCCTGCGGAGCTTGAACCTCGACTTACAGCCATCAAGCGGACTGAGATTTTCCATATTCTAAGCAAACCCAGCCGCAACATGAAGCTGCTACTGGGGGACAAAAATTAGACTAATCTAAGGGAGCTAATGGTAAGCTGGACTTTGTCGTCGATTCCGTCGACGATGGTTAAATAGGCAGGTTAGTAATTCGATGTTAATAGTAAGGTTGTTGTAGCATTAGCTTGATACCGACGTTTTTACTTACCCTTAAAATGTATGTCAATTTTTTTCATTATTTTTATTCAGTGCAGAACGGAGTGTTTCAACACTACATCTTCTCTGTTTACCTACCTTGATTGATATATAAAATCAAGAGCTAGATAAGAATAATAAATTGATAAAATAATTCCGAATGACTAAATACAGTAATAAATGGTTACCGTTTTTAAGTATGCTTTATAATGAACACTATTGAAGCTCGCTCCACTATAAAAGGTATTATTTGAAGGTATTCAAGTTAATACGCCTTCGTTATTACCGTATTATGAATTTAGTTAAAGTTATGATTGTCGTTTACAAAGACTTTAATTTATAAAGACTTAAACGTAATTATTACAGCTGTATTTTAAAGCCGTCATAGTGCAAGGGCACAAGCGTGTGACTGTAACCCGATGGCTGTGGGTTCGACTTCCACTCGGGGGGAATGAATTATTGTTTATCAATATTTTCATTTCTTCGCTTTTATTACGCAACACAATGCCCCGAAAATTTGTTTTCTCAATTTCTCAACTCCGCTGTTTGCCTCGTTACCGAGGAAATTAAGATATTAAATATTTCATTTCCTCGAGTGGCAATATGAACTCGGGGAACTTAGAGTTAAGACGTTCGTTCCCATGAAGACACTAACATTCCTACTTTTTATTGAATTCTGGACACGTTTTGAGTGGCAAAACTCAACGTCACGCTTATTCGAGCGATAAAATAAAGATATTAAATATTTTATTATCTCAAGTTGGAATCATTTCCGTCGAACGTGGCATTTAATGTCACACGCTTATTCCCCTGCGCCATGACTGGCTTCTAATAACTTAAAATTTTAACATTTTGGCTAACCATATTTGAACTGACGACCATTATCCAGGCTCATTATTATTGCTTTTAAACGTCGAGTAAGTATGTAATATTTCTAATTTTATAAAGAAAAAAAATATTTTATACAAAACCTTAACACATGTGAGTAATTTTATAATTTTAACATAAAATAACGAATAAGTGAATAAAGCTTTGAAGAAATTTCTCCTTTAAAAGCTGTTATCAAAGACGGTATTTAGGTAACGCGAACGTACTCTCAAATATTCTAACGTTTCTTTCACGTTCAACGTTAATATGGCTTTAGACTTGCATAAAATTTTCTTGAAGTACATTTTTGGTAAGAGTATGCGATAGGTTGTGGGTTCGATTATATATACGTGTGGAATCAAGTATGAAACTAAAAAAAAAACTTCCATAAAAGTTCGTAGATGTTGTCGTCCGTATAAAAATATGTCATAATATTTATTAAACGATTTCATTTTTTGAAGACGAGAAGGAAACAAAAATAATTTATTGTCCTGAGTGGGGATCGAATCATCAGCTATCCCGTCTACTCCTGCGCCACGACGGCCTTTAGTAACAAATAACTACATACCACAAATTAACATACTTATCATTACTCAGTCCTAATCATAGTCAAATTACAAACGTTTCTAATTATTTCGTAGAACAATTAACATCCAGTTCTGCGGCCGACGTCGGAGTTAGAAATCCAATCTCTCTAAGAACTAAGTGGATTGGCCTATATTGCAACACTTTCAATTTTAGTTTACGAGCATGTGAAAATTCTAGAAGCAATTTCCTCACTCGTGAAGTAGCATAAGCGGAATAAAACGGAAAACTCGGGGTTGTTTCAAAAATACTGCATCCCTAAATACAAGCGCTAAAACTGATTGAATGGAATACTTGGTTTTTAACATTTTTTTTTTATTTTCTTTCCGACGTTCATTGAATGTTATTTGGTTTTGTTTTGAAATCTAATATTTTGACTTTGTAAAAAAAAAACACCAAATTTACATACAAAAATACAAAATAGAAATACAACAACAAGCTAAGGCAGGGCCAGTCGTGGTGCACAAACGTATGATCATAAACGCCTCAGGTTCGATTTCCACTTGAGTAAATGAAACATTTAATATTTTCATTCTTTAAACCATCTTCTGTAGGAAAAGGAGGTTATCAATTCGACGCTATATTTTTTATGTTTGTAAAACAAACAGGCTTAGTAATTCGATCGTTAGTGGACGACCACTAACGATCGAATTACTAAGCCTGTTTGTTATAACGATAATGTTGTTTGTAATAACGATATTGGAAGTCGATTTTATTTTGTTAAAAAAATATTTATTACCTCTGGTGGTGGAGGCAAAGCGCGGTGTTGAATTTCGTCTGCAAATGCAAATGTTGTTACATTTTAGAGTAAGACTACTTGGATTTAATTTAATTATCTTATTATTATTTGTTTCTTTCTTATAATAATATAACATATTTGATTCTTTTCAACATAGCATTTGGTCTTGACACCAGCTGATACTTAACAGATCTTCACAGTAACACTGTGTTTTAGACTGAATAAATAAATCAGCTTCACGCACGTATCCCGCACACAGCAGGAAGGAAGAGGGAACCTAGTGTTAAGACATTCTGTTCCCCACTTTCTGCCGGATTGTCATTGCGTGTTGAGTGGCAGACCTCAACGCCGCGCTTTGCTCGACACCAGAGCGAAGAAATGGAAATATAAATTTAATTAAATATTCCATTTCCTCGAGTGGGGATCGAACCCACAACCAGTCTGTTTTACAGTCACTGGTTTTACACACATTTTCTATCTTTGAGCACCGAACGCTACGGTCTCTACATACCTCATTCGCCTCGTCCACTTTCATCAACCTCTTCATCGGCCTCCGAAGAGTCCTTATGCTTTTTACTTGACCTTTCTCCAGTATCTTTGATACTGTGTTTTTGAAGGTCATCCGAGGTCTCCCCTTACTTCTCTTACCACTCTTACCGCTCTCTTTTCCATTATAAATCTTTTTTGCAATTCTTTCATCGTGCCCAAGCCACCACTCTAGTACCTGCCATTCTGTGTACATACTACATTGCGCTGCTAAGCTGACTCTGCATATACACTCTGCATATACTGCTGCTACGAAGAGATAGCATCTTCACAACATTCATGTTTCTTTCATTCTTCTTCTGTAATAACTACGCTTTGCTGCCGTATAACAGCGAAAAATTAATAAAAAAGTTTGATAATATAAAAAAATATATAAATTATATATTTTTTAGAAATCAAATCATCAAATGTCCTGTGATGTCAAATGTCAAATCATCAAATCTCCACAAACACACTAAAGTGACACCTAATACAAAAACCTTCGTATATCATATCGGTAGGGTCCATACAACATTTTATTTTATTAAGAATCTAGTTTTATATAGGTTTAGGACATCGCCCGTTTTCCATTTTACGAGGCTGCAAAAAAGCCAACCTTTTGGCTAAATGATCTGTGCCCTTTTATATTCGGCTCGTCATTCCGTGTGATTAATTTATGATTTTTGTTCTACCGCCGTATACGTATAAAATTTTATTTACTAGGTTGATTTTTTTACACTTAAGATATAGAATACGAAAAAAAATATTTATACTTTTTTTAGCTTCACGCTGTAGTCTCCACATAGAAGGGTAGGCAGGGGGTCCTGGGAACTGATTCTCATAGCGAGAAAATGAAAATATGAAATATTTAAATTTCTCGAGTGACCGTCAAATCTACAACCTTTTGCGTTTACAGTTGCTTACTTTTAGAGTTCCTTACCTTTTAAGGAAAAAAAGAACCCATATAAGATCACTTTGCTGTCTGTCTGTCTGTCGACAGGGTTGAAATCAAGTTGAAATTCAAACTATTCATTTAGATCTATGGTCCTTTGATTTCCTATAAAAAGATATGGACGTTTGTATTGCAAAAAAGCGTATATCGACACTTTAAAGAAAATCTAAACTAAAAGGGTACATCCGTCCTACGGAACCCTCAGTGGAAATGAAACCATCGTCACTTAATTTCCTAAGCAAAATATTTTTATTTTAAGGGTTTTCGTATATCAAAACGTAAAAACAGAACTCTTATAGGATCACTTTGTTGTCCGTCTATCCGTCTGCAAAGACCATTTATCTCGAGAAGCGTGGAGGTATTAAGGTAAAATTAATATCAAACTTAACTTTAACATCCGACTCGCACTTAGCCGGTTTTATTTAATAATACAAAATGTACAGGATACAATATACAAAATATACAAACGTGAATAGTCCTTCTTAAATAAAAAAATAAAAATTGTTTTCAATTACCAAATTCTTTAATAAAAACTAATGAATTTGACACGTCCACAGAATTTAAATGCGGAAAGTTTTAATTTGTCCAAGTGAAGGCAGTTACTTAAATTACATTCTGTAACTTTCTAAAATTGACTAAAGAATTATTAGTATAAAGTTGGAGCTAATAGATTTAATATTTTTTGGAAATTAAAAATGGTTTAAAAATAACCTTTCGCTATAGAATATAGCCCTTGATGTGCCTACTCTTAGGCTGGAGTTACCTAGTGTTAAGACACTACGTTCCCCACTTTTCGCAGATTTATTCGAGGCATTCAATGTTCATTGGCGTAACTCCACGGCTGGCTTTTGCCACTTGATGCCAGTGCGAAAAAATGAAAATATTAATAAATAATAATTCCACTCATCATCTTTTTCAACGACTCCAACAACTAAAGGTTGCCTGGAAGAGATCGCTCTAAGCGATAGATAAATTTTATGAGCAATAAAGTATATTGTATTGTAATCGATCGATCGATCGGATCGGGCTTCAAAGTTAAAATAACATTTCTTCTAAAATCCATACCTATATTATAAATTCGAAAGTAACTCTGTCTGTATGTCTGTCTGTCTTTTACGCAATCAGGGCCAAACCGCTAATTCAATTGTGATAAAATACTCATATAGAGATACTTGAGAGTCTTCGGATGAACATAGGTACTTTTTTTGTCATATTTGTTATATTGTCGATATATACTAACATATTAAAATTCTTTTTAATTTGACAGGCAATTTATTCCGCCATGTTAATAACAAACGACCGTTGCTAAGCAACGGTTCGCAAAGTTTATTTGTTGTTATAAGAAAACGTCATCCAAAATGAGCTTGCTTAACGCATACATGGCGTTCGCCGACTCAACCTTATGAGATACATAAATATAATGTTTTACAAAAATATTGTTCTTTAAATAATGTTTAAAAAAGTCCACGTTACACATGCCATGTTTATCTCTGAAGGTTAAGCAAAGTAACACAGTAACAACAAGTAACCATTTTAATTAATTTACTTTATATTTATCGGGTTTTTGTTGTATGTATTTTCTATAATTTGATATTGACTTATGAAAATGAATGTAATAGACACTAATAGGCATTTTATCTACATTGAAATTATAGTTTACTGTATAACATTGTAATAAATAATTAAGGAGATGTGACTGATTCGATTTCGAAATGACCTAGCCTACGAGCGGCATAGTATGACCGACGCAAACGGGCACATGACTTTGACGGTTTTGTAAATTTTCATACATTTACGAAATATTGTTAATTTTTATGTAATTATTTGCTGTTTATAATTAATTTATACTTTTCTTTGGTTCTTCGCTTATTTGAGTATTAGTTAGATTTTTATTATTTTCTTGGTGTGATGTAAGTTGCGGCCCTGCGCGGCATCGGCATAATATTATTTAAGTATTAAGGAGAGAATTGTTGGTTATTTCATCTCGGTTGGATACCGTTGTTATACACTTAATAAATTGTGGTTTTAGTTTTTTGGGATTTTATTTGATATTGCTCGCAAAACTTATCATATTTAATGTAGAAAGGACTTTAGTTATTTCATATAGTATCTATGTAAGCGCGCAAGGAAAACGAGTAAAAAGATTTTTCCCGGGTAAATCAGTAAAATCGATCACTCCAATCGTCCAATAAAAATTAGTTCAGTTATTCTGGATATTAGCTCGGGGAAATAGAAAGACAGACAAAATAAAATATATATATGTATATATTATTTATTGTATTTGAGTATTATGTAAATAACCACATGTACTTACAAAAACATAGCACAACACATTTAATTTTAATTCTTTTAAATATTTATTTTACTTTGATAATATTAATAATGTAGCTGGTTTTGTTTAATTTTTTTATTAATATTCTACTTTGGTTACGTTTACTTATATTTTTTTCATTTAAGTTAGTTAGATATTTTCAAAAACAATTTACTAAATATATCTAATAAGCATTAGTAAAATTTAAGCGGGCGAAGCCGCGTCCGGGTCCGCTAGTATATACATATATTAATAAAGACATATCATCATATACAGATCCATACTATAAACAATAATAATGTAGTTAATCTCCACAGGTCTACAACGAGACATTAATAGGCTATAAAGAATATATACATAAATCGACATGCAAATTAGTGCATTTAATATACAGTAAACACTGTACCATTTATTGTAATACTATGCTAATACCTCCAACGGGCGACGCTCGGTGACCGCTGTCCGATTTATATTGTTAGCTAAGTAAACAGTTGTTTGAAAAAATTAAATCAGCTTCACGCTATTTCCTCTGTACAGTAGAGACGAGTCAGAGGGAACCTAGTGTTAAGACACTCCGTTTCTCGTTTTTCGCCGCATTCTGGATCTGGAGTGGGGATCGAACTCACAACCAGTCGCGCTTACAGTTATACACTTGTGGCCGTGCGTCACGACTGGCCTCATTAATGTTATTAACAAAGTAAATACATACATTGACACAACTTACAACATTACATCTAAGTGACTTAGACAGATACGAGCGACATTTTACGTTTTTGTTACATTAGTGCTCTTATAATACTAGTCACCCATAGATATTTACATAAAATATTTAAAATAAATCAGTATGGAAAAAACAGGATTTTGTAGTCTGTCAAAGTGGTGGGGATACCCACCAAATGGGTAACTTTGACACACTTTAACTTTTTGTTATTAATCTAGGTAACATTTATTCGTGTTTTTATTAAATAGATAGACTGAAAAATGTCATAAAACAATCATTCCGCAGTTTTGTATTATATTACAAAAAAATTGACAATCTGTCTAGAGCATTTGGTATTTATAAACTATATATTTTGAATCTAATCTACTACAGGTGCCTGCGGAGGAAGAGAGTCGTCGTGATATTGAATCTCAGAGTAATCGGACAGATGAATTTAATTTTTGGAGCGATCACTAGTCCAAGAAAAAAATTGCATATCCTCGCAAACCGAGTTAGACGTGCCCTCAGAATTGAATTATTTTCTCAAAAATCCTGTCAATGATCTGAAACAAGGTCAAACGCAAGTCTGTAACACTGTCATTGGTTCTACTTACATAAAATTGAAGAAACTTGCCGTGAGATATTTAAGCACTAATGCTTTATTAAAATAAAAATAAAAATAAATTAAATTAACCTTGTGTTAAGACACTCCGTTCCCCACTTTCTGCCGAATTCTGGAGGCATTGCGTGTTGAGTGGCACACCTCGTGCCGCTGCGCCACGACCGGCCTCACTTAATGCTTTATTAAGCACTATTAATTATTTTCAAAAGCTAGTTCGACTCTATATCAATAGCGTCACAGGTTGAAAGGAAAATTATTATTTCTGCAGTCTACTTTTGTTTTGTTTTGTTTTGTGTTTTCTTGTTTAATTAAATTAATGTCTTATGATATTATAATTGCTTTATTTATTGATAACATTGAATGAAGACTAGGCAGGCCTCAAGGCCGCAGGGGCACAAAGTGTGCTGCACAGTCGATTGGTGGTGGATTCGATCCCCACTCGAGGAAATGAAATATCTATTTAAATATATAGCTGAAACGGGATACAGCGTGAGGCTGCGGGGGAAAAAATGTTAGCTAACATCGATCATTGTCAATGCCTCGGACAACATCATCATCAACATCAACATCGTCAGAAGACAGTTTTACTTGAAACGGCGCGTGTTGTACGGACGTTCCTCTCTCTGGAGCCCCAGGCACCGATTGCGTGGACCCTTATTCCACCGTTGGAAAAGTTTATTTAATATTTTAAAATGTACTTTTTATAACAATTTGTATCTAAAAATTGCAAAATTATATTCTTTTATGTAATAAAAGTATATAAATTAAAATATAAATATAAATCAGTTTCACGCTGTACACACAACAGGTATAAAGTAGATGGAACCTAGTGTTAAGACACTCCGATCCCCACTTTCCACCGAGTTCTTGAGGCATTGCGTGTTGAGTGGCGGAACTCAACGCCGCGCTTTGTCTCGACACCAGAGCGAAGAAATGAAAAAATAAATGTAAATAAATATTTCATTTCCTCGAGTGGGAATCGAACCCATAACCAGTCGATTTTACAGTCACACTTAGTGCCCCTGCCTGCCACAATAATGATGATGTAGTTTTCATTAATTACTGCTTTTATATACATATCTCTAGTTACAATGTAGATGTAAATATATTTCAAATATTTTAAGTCAAAATGTATAATGATTCATTTATAGCGTTGTTTAAATTGTAGCATTATTTACTCTTAAAATCGAATTACAATAATCTATAGCAATATTAATTTTTTGACAAAAGATAATTCCAATAATAGCAATTATCTTTTGTCAAAGAATTAATATTGCTATAGACGTTATCAATAAGAATGGCCAAAAAGCATGTTGGTTGTATGGGAGCGTCTTTAAATACTTATTGTATTCAGTTATTGGTATTTATTGTTACAGCGGCAACAGATATACCAATGTATGTGAAAATGTCAACTGTCGACCATCACGGTTCATCAGCGCCACAGCCTGATGACAGACGGACCGATAGACAGCGCTATATGTATATATGTTTGCCCGTCGTAGTGATATGGCACCCCTGTAATCCCTATTTAAATATCTAAATAAAAAATAAAATAAATCAGCTTCACGCTGTATCCCGCACACAGCAGGGTAGGCAGAGGGAACCTAGTGTTAAGACACTCCGTTCCCCATTTTCTGCCGAATTCTGGAGGCATTGCGTGTTGAGTGGCAGAACTCA
>DWQW01013787.1:0-10053 GCA_018249695.1 Heliconius erato demophoon | reverse complement strand
AAATTCTTTCTTTCCTTCTGTGAGTGTGTAAAATTATTCTCTTTGTATCTTCTTAAGTGTTGAATAAATTTGGACAATTATTCCACAAAATTTTGGAAATTTCATTTCACTTCATAATTAAAAATATTATTAAATAGCGTATTTCACAAAAACCGCTATAATAATACCGAAATAAAACAAAATGAAGCAAACGAGGTAAACAAGAATTCTACTATTGAGAATTATAGATAAACAGCGAGACTCAGACGATATACAACTTCATTATCCATCAGAAAATCGAATAAAAATATATGAAATTATATCTAACAATGATTCTGATAGGAGACTAATGGATTTACTAAATGAATTGGAAGAAGAAGCAAAAACTCTTCAACTTGGCTACAAGGAAAGAGATATTTTTGATAAAAAAATTAAGAACATATATGACAATTTCATAGACAAATCATACATATTTGATGAGATTAATGCACCCGATCCTCATGCTATTGAACATGACAATAAAACAGATGATTATGATAAAATTTTAAATAGTTTAGACCATGATGAAAGCTATAACTACATGCCCTCGAATAAAAAAATATCATTTAAAAATATAATTTATATAATCAAGTAAATAATATACAAGGCGTAGCACAATTTGATCAAAATAAGTTAAGTACTAGAAAAATGATTTATTTAACGAAAAGAAGAGAAATCCCAATACTCTCAAATGTAAATGAAGATAGACTTTTTGGCAGTAGAAGTTATTTCAAACATAAACCTAAAAAAAAAGAATTTAGTTATATTACAAAACATAGTTAATATTACAAAACATTTTAAAGTTTAATTCACTCATCTGAGTTTTTGTATGTAAAAAAATTAATTAATTTTTTCATAAGTGTAAAATATCTTGGTTTTTTTTACATTGTACACCTATTTTTTAATTGCAGGGTTGTGATTACAAACCTAACTCAATTTCTTCAATTTACTTGAAATCTAAGTGGATTCCATAGAAGGCCTCAAAAGCTAACATTTTCGTGAAAAATTTCATCTAAAATTTTAACAAATTATTTTTTATATCGTTAATAAATTTTTTGAGCAGTTATACTGTTTATGTTATGTACCCACAATATTCTGTTACAAATTTTCTAAACATACAATAAAAACATCGTAAATATAATTAAGATTTTTGAATAATTCGGAAATTCAACTCACGGTGTATCGAATTACGGGCAGAATGTAATGAAGTTCTCAAACACTATATTCTTCTTGACCTTGCTGATTAAAGACCTAGCGAAGCTAAAATTCTATACTGAAGACATGTAAATATTTTTAACTGTGGTAACATTGTGAAAGCGCTTCTGCCTTCTAGATTCAAAACAGATGTGTATTTTTTTACGCTGCTACAAATTAAATTACTTCACTTGAAATATCTAAATTTCATTTAAAGACACTACCTTTACAAAATATATAATAACCCCAAAAATTAGAAATAGAGCAGAAAATCTAATAATTCTTCACAAATCGACAAAGAAATAACAATGTAAAGCAAATAAAAAAAGTTTACGCATTAACGAGAAACAAACTAGGGGGAGCCGTAAAACACTTCCACTTTTGTTTTACGACTTCATCACCATTATTAGATGTTTAGAAAACAAACTTCACACGCCGGAACTGTTTTGGACTTACAAATGACCATGAGGCTGTACGTGGTTGTACATGGGGTCGCTTTGGTGATTCTACAAGATATATTTTTCATAGAGTATAGAGTAAGTTTTTTTCTTTATTTCTATATCTTTTTTTGTTTTTGAGGCCATCGTGATGAGTAAGAACTGCGCTGGGAACTGTGAACGCAGTGGATGTGGCTTCGAATCCCATTTGGAGGAATTAATTATTTTTATTCTCGCTCTGGTGAGCGTGGCGTTGATTTCCGTCTCTCGACACGGACGTACATTGGGTCAGAAATCAAAATACAAAATACATTAGGTTATCTCTGCCTACTATGCACTACCGTATACGAGATTTGAACGTAAAATAAAAAATAAAAAAAATGTACACAAAATGGCACAATTACGAGTTGTAGGACAATATAATATGTTATATCTATTAGCAAGAGCTATTTCTTACTAAATTGAATATATTGATCTCAAAATAGTATGTAGTTACATATTATTAATTCTTATCTTATAGTTTTTAGTGTTATCCTAATGTCTTTTTTTTTCAGGTGGGAGCCAGAAATGGAGACATTATACCTTTAGGATCTATGTTTGGCAGCGTTGAAAGAAGACATCTTAAGGTATAATATAGTTTTTATGAAATTCCTTAATTTTGTTTTTAACTCAAAACACCTCGATATAATTAGGTTTTTTTTCAGCTTCTAGCTATATCCCGCATGTAGCAAGATAGGCAGAGTGAGAGTGAGTGTTAAGACACTCCACTCTCCACATTATATATAACTGACACGTTGTGTGCTAAATAAAAATATAAATTTATAGAAATAAATCTTTGTTTTAAATATAAAATTCACATATTTCAGTACGACTACTTAAAAAGGCTTAACTTTAAAAGTTATACAAGTATTAAGTAATTACTTCGATGTTAGAATTGATTGATACAAGCCTGCAAAATAAATGTTGTATATTTTTGTTTTTTTTTTAAGAAATTGACAGTAGCATAAGAAATTTGTAAAACATTAATCAAATAAATATTTCTCTCAGAACTCAAGATTAAAATCCGAAGATACCAGTTACGAGAACGAAAAAGTTGAATATCCTCAATATAGACGAAGAAAAAGCAAAAATAAACACAAAACTATTACACACAAAAACACAATTCAACATTCAAATGTAAATCAAGAACACAAGAAGAAAATAAAAAAGAGGCCAAAAGTCTTTGATAATAAGAGATTCATTAAAACAACTCTCAGAGAAAACGATTCTAAAATGTCCGGGTCCTTAGAAAGTGATGTTAAAAGACAACCTGTTGATATTATTGTACATATTAAAATGAATGATAAATAAAAAAAAATCTTCTTTTTCTTGTAAATATAAATCTTTAAATATATTTTCTTATTTATTTAGTATGAATCCAACGCCAAGACTCATTTTGCACTGTATCTGACGATAAATGCGACCGTTGTGGGTTCAGTTTCCACTCGGGGGAATCAGTCAATCATCATCATTCATTTCCTCATTCTGGTAACAAGACAATGTGCGGCATTTTAAATTCATAATTTCGTTACTTAACAAGGAACGTCTCTAAAATTGAGCGAAGAGTGAATAACGGAGTGACATAATATTCATCCTTTATTCGCGATTCAGGATGAAGGTAAAAGATACGGAAACGTTTTAAAAAATAAGTTATATTTACATTAACTTAACACATAGTAAAACATATTTTTATATTGATAGCGACTTGTATATGAATATAAAAGAAAATTTTAACAAACAATTAGAAATTTACTTTTTAGAAAACATATAAATGCGCAATTTTTTATAAGTTATCTAAAAAAGTATTTTTCTTTCCTAAGTGTGGAATAACACTTTAAAAATATTAAAAATTAAAAGCTTCTTTAATTTTTTTAATGCTCTCAAATTGTCAAATTAAAACAGTTATCTATATATATAAAAGGACTTGTGCTGACTGACTGAGGTAAGACGCACGCAGAGCCGTAACGGCTGAGGGTAGAAACGTGAAATTTGGGCAGATGTTTATTTTCATATTCTGGACATCCACTAAGAAGAGAATTTGAAAAATTTTAACCCTAAAGAGATGAAATAGGGGTTGAAAGTTTGTATGGAAAAAAAATTTAATCTGTACCGATTTTTATAAAATTTGAAATTCAGACTCTTAAAAATATTTCATTGAACACGTGTTTCATGGTTTTTAAGAATTTACCCCCTAAGGTTTCAAATAAGGGGTTGAAAGTTTATATGGAAAAATCTTTAAATTGCCACCGATTTTTATAAAAATTTAAATTCACACTGTTAAAAATATTTTATTGAACACGTGTTTCGTGGTTTTTTTTAGAATTCACTCCTAATAAGCGGGCAAAGCCGCGCGCGCCCTCTAGTGTCATAATAAAAAAGTACTACACAGCTATAACTTTTTTTATTACAGTAACGTGTAATTAAGAATATAATATATAAGGAAAAACTGCCGTCAGTACTATAATACGAAAAAAACCATATTCTTCGTAAATTTTTGAACCTTTCTTTATTTCTTAACCACTACAGTGAGCGAAGCGAAATAGAGAAAAAGCCTCTAGCATTTAAACATAATAATATATTATATCAAAATAGCTTTATTAATATTTTTTACAATATTGTGTTTATAATTTAACTTCCGCATTTTCTTCCGTTGGAAATATTTATTCAATTTAATTTTTAATTTGTTCATCGTTGCATTAAAATTAGACGTTTTACTCCTTTTATTTAAAGCTGGGTGCTTCTGTTTAATTAACTTCAATACGCGTGATAACGTGTCTTCAGTCACACTTAAAACTAAGTGGCGTGGTACCTGTAAGAAATTTTTAGTTAGAGACTGTAGGACTTTTTACTACGTTTTGACATTTTTATAATTTGTTAATTCAAAAGTTCTTCTAAGGACCTAATTGATTTAGAAATATTGTGATTTTGATAGTTCACATAAAAAATTGCTAAAAAAATGAGATGTGCTTCGTGTTGTTGTTGCTTTGAGTGTTATTACTAGTGCGCGGCAAAGAAAATAATTCATTTCACCGAGAGGAAATTGAACTCACAACCGTCGTGTTAACAGTCAGACACTGTGTCACGACGGCACAGAAAATAAATTGTATTTGTATAAGAAACACAATATATTTTCTATTTTGTATAGATAATAAAAATGATATTTCAATGAAATTTTTGTTAATTAAAATGATACAAACATACATACATATTTACATATATATATTTACCAAACGCTCTTACCCTTTCATGTAACCTCAGCTCTTGATCTTCTAGCGTATTATTACCACTGTATAGTAAATTGCGCGAATTCTGTAATATCTAAGTATATGATTAATTTACTTCACAGTCTGTGGTTATGTTGCTTTTATTTGTAGCATATATCAAAATTTTACAATATACTTATTGTCGTTAATCGCAACGGCCCAACGGTCTGACTGTAAGGGCGACTGTAGTGGGTTCAATTTCTACTCGTCTTTTTTAAGCCGTAAAAAAATTAGTTGACAGCCACTCTGAAATGTAGAAACTAACACAATAATTTTTATATTGTTGTTTTTGTCAATTAACCTTTAAAAAACGAAAATTAATTATTAAATCACCTCACTTACATGTAAATTTTCACTTTTGGTCCAAAAACATTGTAAACAAAGCTTAGTAAACAAAATTATATAAACCCAATTCATATTTGCTTCATCTAATATTATAAAAAATATATTCATTTATTTCATAACAATAGGCTGTTGATTGAAAAAATTTACACAGATTTTTTGAAAAGAAATAATGAAAAAACTGAAATTACGTTTATTATGGAATCTCATTGTTTCCACCGTAAAAATCGTTTAACAACATTTCAACTTGTTATTTTAAAACTTCCGTTTTGTAAATGTACCTGATGTTTGAAATGTTATTAAGTAATAAAACGACGATATGTAATTAACGTAAAATATAGGTAAAATTTTGCTTGTCTTTTGTTTGTAGTATTATTGAATGTATTTTCATTTCTCCACTCTGGTGGGCGTTAAATTCCGTCAAGCAATACACAATATACTTATTTAGAAACCGTACAGCAATTTTAAAGTATGGTACGGTACGTACGGTATTTGAACCCGTGACTTTTGGAAACCGTCCAAGCGCTCTGACCGCTAAGCCATACGTTCTCATCAAACTACGTCGAAATTCTTATACGCCTGTAACAACTTATTTATGTTGTTAGCATCTCTGTAGGAAAATTTTTACAAATTTCCGCTACCCAAAGATAACTTCTTTGGCAATCATACAAAATGTTATTTTCTATGGATATAGTAGTAATAGGGTGATCTGTTTTGTCTTACAGCCAGGAGGCGCGGGTTCGAGTCCCGCTACGTTCAAATTTTTATACGTTTTCTAAATAAGTATTTTTATTTCCTAAGTGTGGAATAACACTTTAAAAATGTAAAATCGACATGTTATGAGTTCGATACCCACTCGAGGAAATGAAATATTTATTTACATTTATATTTTTATTGCTTCGCTCTGGTGTCGAAGCAAAGCGCGGCGTTGAGTTACGTCACTCAACACAAAATGCCTCCAGAACTCGGAGGAAAGAAGGAACGGAATGTCTTAACACTAGGTTCCCTCTTCCTACCCTGCTGTGTGCGGGATACAGCGCGAAGCTGATTTATAAAGTATTTACAAAGCTGGAATAAATATTTTGTTGTTAGAGCTATAGCTACTGATATGTGATATTTTACCAAAAAAAATTGTACTTAAGATTGAATTCTCTGATAGATTTATTTTATTGAGGCCGTCATGTATATATCTGAAAATAAAACGGTTTTGGGTTCGATTCCCACTCGGGGAAGGAATTACTTTATTTTCTCACAATCTATAACAAGACAAAGGCGGCGTCGATCGCCGGCGAAGGGCGACAAACGCTCCGCCATCCAAAACAGAATGTATCGAAAATTAGGCGGTGCATGGGGAAAGGCGTATCTTAATACTTTGTTACTCCTGTCTTTACGTCACGCATCACTTCACACTGTATCATAAGCACAGCAGGGACTATGCTGGTGTTGGTTTGAAATGGTGGAATTGAAAACTACATGCTGTCTTATCAGAGGAAATTTAAAGTATTTTAGATGAAACCTTCGCATTTACAGTGAAACATCGTCCCACTACGCCATAATGTCTTTTAAACTATAATAGTCGCTGTATATTCTAATATCTATAAATCTCACTTCAGTTGTTCTACAGTTCTTAGTTTGTTAGTATGTAATTAACCAGCATCGTGAAGTAAATGAGATAAAGTGCTAAATCCTATTAATATTTTACATTAAAATCGGCGCATCTTTTTCTTGACCTACACCGGATTATACAAAAAGCAGCAATACATATTTTATTCTCATTCTCTTCTATTCTTCATTCTTCATCTATTTTGTTTTCGATTTATTTAAATTAAATGATAAAATTATCACTTACTACTTACTATGGAATAATAGGAAAATGTATATGACCAAACAGTAAAAGAAAAAAAAATCGAAGACAACGCTTTATTGATTTATTAATAGCTACAAAAGACACATCAGATGAGAGTGAAAATTACAAGGATGCAACATCCGGTGTAGAAGAATTGATATATATTTTTATTTATGGCTAACTAGCGGCCCACCCACGGCTTCGCCCGCTTAAAATACATGATTATTGATTTAATATGCAGAATTGATTGACAACTATAATGACTTCTAATATGATTTTTTTATTACTTTATTCTGTAATATTCTAATATGATTTTTTTACGATATTATCGTAATTTTTATAAGAATTTTTGATTGTTTCGAATTAAAAAATACGACCAATGTTTGAAATTCATGAAATATACATAAAGCTAATTATTTATTATATGTATATATTTTTGTAACATTACGTTCTTTTTACCAATGTTATGTTGTTTAAAGCTCTGTTAAATGTGCTGATGTCACTTTTTTATGTACACAATTTTATGTACTGCTTCAGAAACAGTCTTAAATGTTAAATTATTGATTTGGGTAAGGATTCATAATATTCTTTGTAAAATAACTGTAATGTTTGCATATTAACTCCTGTACAGTTTTTAAATTTGTTACACATATTATTAGCTAAATGTGCAATTGGTAAATATGTAGTTATTACAGAGTACACGTAGAAAGGATTTTAGGCAATTTTATATAGATTTATTTCAAACGAACGAACGAACCAAAAAATCTATGTATTTTCTTGATATCTCTTTGAAGATCAAATCGTTCTTTATCTGTGTGTTGAATTCATTACAATTTAAACTTAACTGTTATAATTTATGAAGGTAATCTCCACTAACAATTCAATTTTGTTTACTTTATTGTATAAAATATTGTATAATAGTGCTTCAAAAATATATATTTTTATCAACAGTCATATAACCAAGACGTTTCGAATGTCATTCTTTAGCCAGAAATCTTACCAGCGCGATTGCTATATAACATTCGCAGGCAAACTAATGCCTTGAGTTCATTCAAATGACGATTTTTTTTTAATGAACCGATTTTGATGAACCAAACTTTAGAAGTCAAGTTGAGTTAAAACAAAGCAATTGGTGAAACTTTTAAGTAAATTGGTTCAGTAATTTCAGAGAAAAATGTGGACATAAATATCGGCAGACAGATTTTTTTTTCTATTATTCTTTTTAAGTGTCCCTCTATCCATTTCAGTCAAAATTACTAAATGTACAGACAAAATATTTTTACTGTCTTCTTGTACTGTCTTCTGTCTGAAAAGATAATCTTTATTTTTTAAAAGACTTTTACTCGCTCTCCTTTTAGAGAAACTCACACAAATTTGCATTTGAGCTCAGCTTGAGCCTCGTGAACTGTACAAGTAGACCTAATAAAAGCATGTTAAAATGAAGATTAAATAATAATGTAAAAAAAATATTAAATATTTTAAAATATGTATTTGTAAGTCTTAAATATACAACATATAACATAAAAATAAATAATATTAATCATTATAAGAGTTATTTTCCCCTATAAATGGAGGCGGCTTGTCCCACTACAGCGACTGCTGGACCAGCACTAGCGACGCTGTTCCGTATCCTCTTTCCTAGTTTTTCCTGCAATTTTATTAAAACATGAAAGTATATTCCTTATATACGCATAAAAACGCACTATTTGTCAGTAAAATTTTCCTTGTTCTGGTAAGTATTTCTAAAAAACGCGGCGTTGAGTTCCGCAACTTAATACGCAACGTCTTGAAAATTAGGCATGAGGTTGGATATGGAGTGTCTTAACATTTGAAAATAAGTCGCACAAAGTTAACAAATATGTGAGTTAAGAAAACTGATTTCAAAATCAATTGCCACAAAACTTTTCCTATCACAATGTTTTCTTCAAATTTACTTACAATTTTCCTTCCAAATTTCCATCTTGGATCCGCAGAAGTCGCACCCAGCATAATACAAATGAACACAAATAATAATATCTTTAAAAACTTCATTGTTAATACGTTTATCACAATAATATTCAGGTTGTGAGTTGTTTTACCTTTTTATACATTTCTTAAGTGGAACATCTTTATTATTTGTTAATACGGTGTTATCTTAAAAATAATCTTTTACACGCCAAATAATTAAATTTTAAAATTAAGTATATAATTTTGAAGGCAGTCTGCCTGTAGAACTATAATAATATTCAGATATAGATCACAATTAAATATTTAGAAACGTATAAATGTCACATTAAATATGCAATATTTCTTAATTGTAATTTCATGATGTAACTTTGGACTAAACAAAATATTCACCCAAATGGGAATCGACCACATAACCCCTAATGAGACCAGGAAACGTCTAACGCCCAGTATTAATAACCTATCTCCAACGCCAATCTTAGATTGTTTCACACATCTATCTAATCTCTAGATTGGATAGATATATGAAACAATCTAAGATTGACGTTGGAGATAGGTTATTAATATTGGGCGTAAAACGCACCGCAAAATGATCAAATGCATTATGATATAAAGAAGTCATATTTATTTTCGCTACTTATGTAGATCAGGTACCTTATTTGAATAGGTAGGTATATTTATTTGGAGACAGTGTTTGATGAATGATCAAACACACTACCGTACTTTGCTTAACCTGACAATGAAATGAAAAACACTTATCATCATAAGCAATCCAATAAAAAGGTGTCAAATGAACTTGTAACTACGAAGAAATATAATTTGTTATTATTAAGTAAGATTTTTACGAATATTATACATTTAAAATTAAACTATTATAATATACGTACCATTCAAACTGGGGTTGAATTCAGCCAATCTACGCACAATGTCTCAAAAATTGGACGTAAATTAAGGAGTATTAAAACCCAAA
>DWQW01013786.1:0-10054 GCA_018249695.1 Heliconius erato demophoon | reverse complement strand
GAAAGCGATGTAAACACGTCTTGCTAGGACGACGGCTGGCGCGTCACTGCCACACAAATGAAAGTTATATATTTACAAGCGCACCTACACATAGGGCCACGCGCACGACTGAGTTGAACTATCTATATCACCATTGCATATTGGAAAAGTGCTTTATCATAATGGGTCAAGCACAATTGATTTTATACAAGAAAAAACCATTAAATTTATACATCACTGCCATATGTTGAATAAATAATCAACAATAGTCATTAACAAAATGAATTATTGATCTTCCAAGTAATATGCATAATTTTATTTTAATAAATAATGACAAATAATAGTAATGAATATGAAAGAATATATTTATTTTTTTAAGGACTTGGGCCTTTTAAATCTAAATTGTATTATAAAATTTTGTTTAACATTTTAGAAGCAATACTTGAATTCAGTGTTATGAACTAAAAAGTAAAATTTTATAACTATTTCTGTGAAAATATCCATTTAAAAGGAATTACTTCTAAGAGCAAAATTTTTGGTTTTCTTTTTAGTGTAAAATTATTAATATAAAAAAATGCCAATTCTACTTTCTTACCGATAGTCCGCCGTTCGCTAACTGTATAGCTTAATTTTATTAAACTCCATTCAATAAAGTCATTTACTATTTTTTTTAATACAAGTTCCAATAGTAGGGGCTATTATTTTGATATAAGTTCCATTAGTAGGGGCTATTATTTTAATGTGAGTTCCGTTAGTACGGGCTATTATTTTAGTAGATCAATTATAATGTTCTGTTTTTTATTTTCTTTATATATCTGTGATTTTAATCCATTATTGCCTGATAATTGTACAGCTTCATATTATTTTATTTATACAATATGGAGCTGTCCAATTATCAGGATTGGTATTAATTAAAAATTGATATTATATTAAAAACTATATAATTTTTACTATTAATCTGAATACATCTGATTATTTGGAATTTCTTAAGCAAAAATAAAACATCACAGTATTCAGTCCATCATGGCACGGCGTCTGTAACTACGACTATTGTGGGATCGATTTTCACTCTGGAAATGAATTATTTGTATTTCGTCGCAAGGTCTGAGTTACATTAGGAACCGTATTTATAAATCGCTGTCAACTCTGAGATCGATCTTGAGAAACCGTTTTATAAATGCATAATTTCATTCTATAAATCATAATATCTAGGAATGAAAACGAAATCTCATGTTCGATCTCAGACTTGAGAGCGATTTATAAATAGGGGCCTAATTTCCCTTTGCTTACAAGCTATGCGGGAAAAACGTGAAACTATTGACTAATTCTATAAAAACTTTATTTTTTTATACAATTAATTATAAAATTATCCAATTATTTTAAATAATAATTAATAAAACATTAATAAAATTATAAACATCACAGTGTAATTTGTCGTACAATGTATATACCGATGTTTAAGATACATGAATATTAATAAAATGTACAGAGATTAATTGATTGTAGTGTTCAACTATTGTTCGGAAGTAGATATGCTCAAATCGAATGTGTATGATAATATTATAATAAATTCATTACAATTTAAGATATATTCAAAGAGTACATGCATATTTACTTAGGATTACACGAACGAAATTATTTAAGTGTGTTTTAATAGTAGGTCTTCATTAGGGTTGTCAACCGTACTATAACATAGTGTGTTGTAATATATTTCGGGTCTCTGTACTATATAAATTTGAAGAAATATATACATAGTATGCAAAAATACTGTATTATGCATACAAAGTAAATAAATTCTTTATTTAAAGAAATATGAACGTGCCTTTACATTAACTTTTGACTGATGCGGTTTCGTTAAATAGATATCTCTCACAGAAAGGATATTTCCAGAACAGTGAGAACAAACGATATGACTAATATCTCGTTATTAAAAATCATATTACATACGATATTTCTTTGCAATATACTATATCATTTATGTTATTTTAAAAAATACTATATTTCACGGAAGGAATGTTGGCAACCCTAGTCTACAATAAGCTAGTGCTAGAGCTAATGTTTAATAAACATCAACAATATTAGATTATGACTCTCTATGTATCTATTGGATTTATATAGAATGCTTTGATCTGGACACCTAACAACAATTAATTTTATTTTAATTGTTAATTTCATGATTTTTATTCTTTATTTTTATTTTAGAATGTATTGTGACTTTTTCTTCTTAATTTGTAGTGTTAATCTAGGAATGTAATAATGATGAAAAAATGGTAACATTTTTTTTTTGGTGTAATATTTAGAGTCAAATATTCCATGTATACGTTTTATTCATATTATCTCGTTAATTGGAAATTACTATATAAACAGTTAAAAATATAAATACTTTGCCGTTTTCATTTAGAATTACAAAATCGTCCGAAATATATCTTGTAATTAGAATAAGTTAGATATTAAGTGGTTTGGAAAATTACTGTAGGATGTCACGACAGTGTTAATTACATAAAAATATTCAGTAATAAACAGCATGTGTTTGGATGCCAAAATTGATTTTTTTTTCTATCACATTTCCCAATGCCTTATCTTAAAATTATAAAGGATAATATTTTATTGATTTCTATATTTAACAATATTATAAAAAATAAAAAATATTCAACAAAAATCAATATATATACATTTTAATTTTTACGCATAGTTTTAGTTTTATCCAAATATTAGGGTGCATTATAAATAATGCATCTGAGGTTTTTTAAGAACATAATGCAAAAGACTTAATGCTAGTGATGCGTACGTGCATGTGCACTGAACAAATTTACGCAAAAGTGTGCCTTGCAATTGACGCCTCATGCGTGTCACATATTATACATAGATATTTTAAAATATCGTATTATTTAACTACCATTAAAACAAAGCGTATTTTGAATATAGATAAAATATTAAAATATTTCGTATTTAAATAAAAAATAAGTAAATCATATCATTCACAAATCTTATTATAAATTATTATTTTTCTTTGTTTTTTAATTTCTTGGTTTTACGCTGTAACTTAACAGGGTAGGCAGAGGGAACTCATATAGGGCAGGGAGATAAAATCAAGTTAAGTGTCTGGCAATGGACAACGTCATTTCTAATATATGCCAAGAAATTATTAAATAGTTGATCTTTATAATTTAACGAAAATTGCTTTCTCTCTATCACTTTTATTAAGATTGTTTCAAAAGTTTTCCTATCTAAATTGTGTTGCCTGTGATAGAAATTTAATAAGTTATCTGTTTTTTACAGCTCTATTTCATTCTTTCAATTTCAACGTGACATACGTCAATGTTACATTGACAATAACATGCCACAAGATAATAGTATTACTGTGACATACATTCATAATTTTAATGTGGAATATATTCTAAATAATTTATTTAGTTCTTCTGTGAAACATTAAAATGAGTTGTCTAAGTGATTTATCCCAATCAAGCGAATATTTAAGTTTTCGTAGTAGTATTCCATTGCGTAAAATTGTAGTTGATTCAGACGGTTCCAAGGTAAACAAACAACTTTCCAATTAAGATATATTTTATCATGGATATTATTATTGTTTAAAAGTATTGTAATAATCAATTTGAATTACTGATCACGTAGTAATTATAAGATTACTTTCAGGCATGGAGAATATTTGATAGCGGTCCAAAGTCAGTTTCGTGCCCACTAATATGTTTGCCTCCTGTGTCGGGCACGGCTGATATTTTCTACAAACAAGTAATGGGTCTCACAAGCAGAGGTATTCGTGTGATAGCTGCTGAGCCCCCACCATATTGGAATTTAAAGGAATGGTGTGACGGTTTTAAACGCTTGATTGACTACCTTGAACTGGATAAAATACATGTTTTTGGGGCATCCTTGGGTTAGTTTATATTATAATTATAATAAATAAAATGTATATTATGGTATAATCTAGGCACAGATAAATTATTTAGAAACATAAAATTTGAAAGGGCTGACGTGAACCCACAGTTTTTCAACTGTCCTGATTCATAAGAATGCTTGCTCTAGCCAATTAAATCAATACATACCATACGTTTTTATCAAGCTTAGTCAAAATCTAATATATTTATTACAACTTACTTTTTGTTGTTTACATTTCTGTAGACAGGTTTTTACAAATAACTGCTTCCCAAAGATTTTCCTTATGATTTTTCCTTATAACAAAATTTATGTGTAAAAGAATTTTGAGATAGCTTGGTAATAAAGTTAGGCCTAATTGTACTTTGGACAGTTTCCAAAAAGAATAACTTCTAGTCTCACTACATTGAAACTTTTAAAACTTCCTAATTACATTCCTTTCATTAATAAATGAAAAAAATAAACTATTTTTAACATTTTTTACACCACAGAAAAAGACTTATATAGAAAACATATAAAAATTTGAACATAGCGGGACTCAAACCTGCACCTCCTGGTTGGTTTTCAAAAGGTGCAGGTTCGAGTCCTGATACATTCAAATTTTTATATATTTTCTAAATAAGTAAAAAAAATAAAAAGTATGTACAAAATTATTTTTAGGAGGATTCATGGGACAAAAATTTACAGAAGTAACAAATAATTGCCCTCGAGTGGCTTCACTTGTTTTATGCAACTCCTTCACTGATACAGCAATATTTGAATATCATGATTCATCAGCGCTCTTTTGGCTCTTGCCTTCTCTAGTACTGAAAAGAATGTTGATGGGTAATTTTACGACTGATAAAGTAGATAAAAGAATTGCAGAATCAGTGGACTTTATGGTAGAGAGAGTAAGTTTTAAAATATCTTTAAATATGTTTTTATTTGTTTTATAAATTCATTCTTTTTTCCACACAATATAGGACAGAGTTGCATTGCAGGTTTCAACCCCTCACTTTATTTTGACAGACTACTAAAATATATTTTTTTTATACAGCTTTGTTTTTTAAATGTTAATAATTATATTTGACTATAAATTTTTAGTTGGAATCCCTAAACCAATCAGAATTAGCTTCAAGATTGACTCTCAACTGTACCCCTTGCTACATACAACCACAGTCTTTAAGTGATTTACCTATCACAATAATGGATGTTTGGGATGAATGTGCCTTAAGTTCGAGGGTTCGAGAGGACCTTTACAAATCGTACCCGCAAGCGAAGCTGGCCCATTTGAAAAGTGGTGGCAATTTTCCATATTTAAGTAGAAGTGATGAAGTCAATTTGCATTTATTGGTAAATTTGTTTTGTAATATGTAGCAGATAAATGTTAAGAGGCGCACGCGTTTGACTGTAATCACGACAGGTTGTGGGTTCAATTCCCAGGCGTGGTAATGAGAAATTTAATATTTTCATTTCCTCGCTCTGGTAGCCAGGTAAAGCGTGGCGTAGAGTTCCTTTACTCAACACGCAATGTGTCCAGGATTCGGAGGAAAATGAGGAACAGAGATCTTAATGGAATGGAATGGAGTTTCTTAATAGTAGTTTCCCGGCTTATGGCGTATGCGTGAGCATGCGTAGGCAGTGGGTACCCAGCCTGGAGCTAAAAAAAATAATAAAAAGATGTTAAATTTATATTCACAATAGATTTTTTTCTAGATTGTCTTTATCTATCTCTATCTTGCCTTTAGTGTAAGAATATGAAAATAGATATAATAAAAAATAATTATTGGTTTAAAAACCAATAATTATTTTTAATAGCGCTATTAAATTAACATGTTTGAAAAATGACATGCAAAACAACTTCTTCCATAATAAAATTAGTTTTAATTATATAATTATATATTTCTATATTACAGATACACTTACGACAATTTGACGGCACCGATCTCAGTGCATCATATCTGAACCTTCATAAACTATCACATAAAAATCAATCGGAGGAGGGTTCTGTGAGTTATTTTAACCAAAGAGACAAGTTTGTTAAGATTTTATGATTTGTTTTACTGTTTGTTTCATTCCAATAAAATGTTTTAATCTACATGTATTGTAGTCAATTAAATATACAGGAGCGTCGATTATCCGAACTCGAAATGTTTTTGATATAACTTTACATATTTATCCACAAATGAACACCATGTATATCTAGATAATTATATCAATAATGAAAAAACTTATAACAACACATACTATATATGAATGATACTTAAAATATTTTAAATTGTTGTCTATAGAACTATCAGTAATCTTTTGATAACTGTGGGCCCGTTGTTCGTTCGTCGTTGAGGCCGTCGTGGCGCAGTGAGACATCGTCTGAATATCAACCCGATTGTTTTGTGCTCGATTTTCACTCAAGCAAGGGCAAAAAGTGTGACTGTAAAATCGTCTGGTTGTGGGTTCGATCCCCACTCGAAGAAAAGAAATATTTATTTACATTTATTTTTTCATTTCTTTGCTCTAGTGTCGCACAGCGTGACGTTGAGTTCCGCCTTAACACGCAATGCCTCCAGAACGTGGCGGAAAGTGGGGGACTGAGTGTTTTAACACTAGGTTCCCTCAAGCTATCCTGCTGTGTGCGGGATACAGTGTGAAGCTGATTTTTAATCTTATGAATAATTTTCATTTCCTCGCTATAGTAACAAGAGAAAGCGTCGCACTAAGTTCCGTCAACACGCAACGAACGTAGTATCCTAACAATAGATAGCTGCTTTATTATATGCGGGATACTGCGTGAAAATAAAAAAAATGGAAATATTTAAATTTATTAATTTTTAATCAGGATTTTGATTTATTTACCAACTTTTGGCCAAAATTTTGGATTTTGTCTAGTTTCTTTTATGAAATATAATACCAAATATAACTAACATCGAAAACAGGTGCCCAAAATCTATGTTCGGATAATCGACGCTATACTGTATACTATAAAATATTAATATAAATTTATTCTTGCTATAGTAATAATATTGTAATATTTTTAAGTATAAGTTAAAAAAAAACCTTTGAAGTTGTGTCAAATTGAATAGACTGTTAAAATTAGACTAAAAATTTTTTACTTCCACTATCCAATATGTTTTATATTAAGATTTATATAACAAGAAATAAAACAATAAAATCATTTTAAAGTATTTCATTTATTAACAACATCTATTTAACAAGATTATTTCTCTTTTTCCATAGCATTTAGTTTCTCTTTTTGCAATTGCAAGGCCTTTTCTCTTTCATCATCATCAGAATAATATTCGGACATGTCTTCATTAGGTATTGCTTGGCCGGCAATGGTTGTGCCTTTTTCATTTAAAGTTAATTTATATAGAGGATCGTCATACATTATCTCGGGAACTATTGGCTCACCGTGACTTTGTTTATTGTGCGCTGTCACTGTAGAGTATATTGACATGGCCTAAAAAATATTTAAAAAAATGATTTCAAAATCGACAATTAGAAAAGCTGTCGCGGAGTAACTGCGCAGTTTTTGAGGTAAACGTGAGTTATAAGTTCGATTCCCAATTTGGGAAATTAATTATATTCATTTTCTTGTTCTAGTAATAAAACATACCACAGCATTTAATTTCGCCACTCAACACGCAATGTATCTAAAATTGGAGGGGGCGCGGGAATTGGAATGTCTAAACACTGGGTTCCCTCTGCCTACCCTGCTATATGCGGGATACCGCGTATAACTCAAAAAAATCACAACCAGAATATAAATATCATTTAATTTTTTTTAACATATTTTATTAAAACTGGAATAAAAGTATATTTTTTTTAAATTAAATATAAAACAACTGTAAAATAAGTCTGTGTATTTGACTTTTTCTTTATACTTTACCTGAGCAACTAAGTTTGATACATCTCCTGCATTTGCGGGTAAAATGAGTGTATTGTTAGTTCGAGCCAATTTATTAAATGCGGACACATACTGCTCTGCTAGAGTTAGGGAAGCTGCATTTTTACTATCCTGAAACAAAAAAAAAACAAATATTATTCCAATTATCAATCAGTTAAAAAATGGACTACATATCCAAATAAATGTATTGAGACTGCCGCAACAAGACAGCAACTAGTACGGAACCCACGGCAGTTGCGTTAAATGTTTTACGCAACTGCCGTGGGTTCCGTACTCCCTGGGGTGAATCAATTATTTTTATTTCCTCGCTTTAGTAACAAGACAAAGTACGGCGTTGAGACACCTCGATGACACTAAAATTGAAAAAAAAAATGACAAAGGTGTATGAATACTTAATACATTCCCTCTGCCTACCCTGCTATACGCAGGAAACAGAGTGAAGTAAAAAATGAATTTATTGACTTACCGGCTGTGAAAGAGCACCGGCAATCAACTTGAGTCCTCTGGCACGAGCTTCCGCTACAGCTAACATCGCTTGAGCCTCACCCGACGCTTTATTTATTTGCTCTTGTTTTTCCGCCTCTGTGAAATATGTTTGTAATATTTAGGATAACAAATTCAAAATATTCGTAGCAATGCGGTTTTACATTTTAATATTGGAGCTAAACTTGGAATATACAATAAAAATCCTAAATATGGAGATTTATCAAAGTTCTAGTATCTAGTATCTATTTTGCAGAAAATGGGAAATGCAGTGTATTAACAATTCATTGCTCCTGATAATAAGACAAATCACAGCATTGAGTTGAAGCATGGAAAACGTAATGTCTTCTCACTAGGTTCCCTTTGTCCACCCTTCTATGTAAAATATATTAGAATAAAGCTAACCTGATGCTAATATTCTAGCTTGACGTTTTCCCTCAGCAACATTAATATCAGCAGCTCGGACTCCTTCAGATTCTAAGATGGCCGCTCTCTTTCTCCTCTCTGCTTCTACTTGCATTTGCATAGCTTCATGTACTCTTGTTGGTAATTTTATATCACCTATCAGTAATGAACAGCATTAAAAATGAGTAATTAGTAATATAGTATAGTAATTGAATTCTCTTCTTTATACAAAATTTAAAAACAATATATTTGGGACAATACATATAAAATAATAGCAAAATGTTATGTCATCAATATTATTAGTACTCAATAAGTAAATATTGCTTAAATCTCACAAGGAGGAATGATTATATTCCCATTGTAATTTTACAACTTAACATTTAATAACATGAAATTAGACAGTACACTAAGATTTATCTTTTTTTTTAAGGTTATTTTTTTAACTAGTGTAAATTTAAATTTTTAGATACTTACGTATTTCATATCTCAAGCAAGTGATGCCCCATGCTTCACTTGCTTTGTTTATAGCGTGCACTATTGAAACATTAAGGGATTCTCTCTCTCTAAACACCTTGTCCAATGATATTTGCCCCAGCTCAGATCTCATAGTGGTTTGAGCTAATTGTGTTATGGCAAATTCAGGGTCTTCCACACCATAGGAGGCTAGAAATGAAAATTTAATAAGTCACTAGCAACGTAAATGTGGCTTTGCCGGTTTAAACTTTTACTAAAATGTATGATATATTAACATAAGTTACAGCCTGTGTGTTATTCTTATAAATGTACTCCTGTAAAGTTTCATCTAAATCCATTTAGCAATTATTGTGTAAAAGCAGAACAAAAATCCATCATCACAAACTTTCACATGTAAAATATTAAGTTATTTATAGTAGAAACATGCATATTGATAGAAATTCTATCATTGGTATATAGCTATGATAGAATTTCTAAAAATATACTATAAACATTATAGTTGACGGTTTGATTATCACTGGGGAAATTGTTTTTTTTCATCAATCTGGTAAACAAATCATGGTACAAAAACCACCACTCAACACAATATTTTTACACATTACATTTCTGTTATGCTTCATATATAAAGCATAAAAGTACAAACATTATTATTAGCTTAACTAGCAAGATTAGTGGGGTATGCTGAGATAAACTAGTGCATGTTGAGAGGTAGGATTCAATATCATATTTTGTGCAGTTACTAGAACCCATGACTATTTCAAAATCTCTTACCCAAATATGGATCTATAATTCTTAAATATAATACTCCATCGATGCTTAAAGTTACATTATCTGATGTAATAGCACTTTGTTTTGGGACATCTATAGCAATTTCCTTAAGACTTTGTACATATTTAATTTTATCTACCACAGGCCAGAGGAGATTTAAACCTGGTTCTA